>JAYRBW010089249.1:0-21709 GCA_036023295.1 Invenusta paracnida
ATTCCGCAATGCACCCCCTAAATTCCGCATTGCAGTGGTATAAAATTCCGCATTTGTATCACTAAGGGTAAACAGCTTCTGGTGGGTGACTGCACCTCATTCCAGCAACGCTTATAAATGTGCATTTTTAACTATTCCCAAAAACCCTATTTACTAAAGGGTAGCAATGTCGCTTAAGGCACAGACATACCCGGCCACTATAATAGTTGTCTTAAACTACTTACTACCTTTTTAAAATATGGTAACAGATCTGCATCAGTTTAAATTTATTATCATTTTTTTGTGATAATGTATAGTTCGGTGCTGGCAGGATTATGACCATGTTCGCTACAATATAGCTGTTGGTGAACACATTTTTGTTAAATACTATACTATGAGAAACTCTAAGATAGTGATAGCCATTAGTATGGTTTATTTGAAGAGATACATTTGATAAGTCATCTTTGCATTTTGCACACATTCAACCCAGCAGGATTTTTTCAAAATATTTTTGGAGTTGATTGTACCTTACGCTTATCTTTAAAACTTACAATAGTAAATTAATTTTTACATAGTTTCTAAAGTAATTTGTTGGAATTATTATAATTTTTTTCTTCGGTAATAATATTTGAACTGCACCTAGCATAAATTTTAGTATTTTCATACAGCCTTGCTTTTTTTAATTATAAAACTCGTTTATTGTTAAAAACTGGAGTGGTTAGTACATATAATTACCTGGTGCTTCTTTGGTGCTTCATAAAATTGTCGCAATTAAGTGTTTACACATTTTTCAAATAATTTATGAAATATTATTTAAAAAAATCTTTAATTATATATTGTTTACATATACATCAGTTTGCCAGTCTTAATACATATTATGTAAAGTTCCTTGTATATTTGCAATATTTGTCCCACTATATATACTAATAAGTATAAAGATAGCTACAATTTTAATTTTCATCGTTTTTCAAAATATTTTTATTTATTGAAATATCGGTTAGTATTTCCCACTTTCAACTATATTTATTTCTTAAAAATTGATCAGTTAAGATAATAAAAATTAAAGATTTAAATTAGAGGGAATTTGCGTGAAATAATAGGCTTTATTACTAAAAACGAAGCAATTGCTTCGAGATTAAGCTTAAGTTCTGATTCGTTGCTCAACTTGATATTAATAATAAATTCTGAAGCGGTTGAACAAAAGCTTACTGTATTTCTTAATAATAGCTTACACACATTAGCTTCACATACATACGTACACATACGTTTATTAGGCAATTACTATATATATCGAATATTGAATAGTTTGCATTTAAACATGTTTTAATTGTATTAAAATATGTACAAATAGTCTTAAATTATTAAAATACGTTTAATTTTAATTATTTTATATTAAATGTTTGTTTAGATTATTTCATGAGACATCTATTTAGCTGTTTACGAATCAAAAGCTTAAGCACGTTTTTATTAATAGGAACCCGCTCTTTGCTCAGCTTCAAGGTCACATTTTTGCGCTTAAGCTTAGAGCTGAAGCTTTTCTTTTATTATACGAAACAAAGCAATTGCTCATCCTTTTTATGCTTAAGCTTAACCAGAAAGTTATCTGTCTTGTCAGATATTCTAAATTTTCCAGAAAAATTTTCAAATTCTATGCTGGCAGACACGCTAGTTAAAAGCAATCTGTAAAATGTTAGGTTTTTTAATCTTCTTTTCTATAGACATAAAATATAATCTTTAACTTATATAATAAACTTTCAAACGATTTATTTTTGAAAAAATTTTTTTTTCATAATTTATATTTTGACGACATGTATCCATACGACAAATTAATAGGCACTATTGCGAACTTTTTCGTATAATAAATCGCTAATATTGAAATATTGAATTAAATAGTGGAATAATTAATTATTAAAGATGTTCGTTTAGTCACCAAAAATGCTTTAGTACCACATATTAACTGAAGGCGCGTTTCGCATTTGATCAAACATTGTGTATTTTTACGCGAATTATAAATATCGAATCAGATTTTTTTACCTTATACCATTTGACTTACCATTCTTATAGAATCAATTTATAAAATTTTGGATAAAATACGAATCCAAACAAAAGTTAACGGATGGTAGTCTGTAAATTTTTATTTTTAACACATTATTATTTTTACCCTGTCAAACATGTACCGCTAACTTATCAGAAACAGTTATATCCACAATTATTTATGACGCAATATAGCTAACTTCACACTTAAGGTGTTGCTATTTCCGAACTTAGTAGTATATGTAATATATAATTTATATTTTATGAAGTGTCCTTGACTCTATTTCTTATGTTTGATTTACCTAAGCACTTATTTTCGAAGGCACTTTATAAAATAGTATTGTAATAAAGTTGCTTGTAAGCATTTTTTTGCCACATATTTCGTGTATAAATCTATTAATGGAAATTGATTTTGAAAGGAGGTCGGAATTTTGACTGTATGTGTGTTGCTTGTGGCTTAATAGGTGGGCGACAGGGCCGCACAGCAGTCAACTGTCTGGAGGCCTTCGATATGCGCGCATTTAAATGGCGCAGCTTGCCTGACTGTCCGGGAGAGAAGCGTGTCTTCGCTGGATTCATGAATACCGTAAACAAGATGGTCATGGTTGGAGGCCTCAGAGAGGACCCTAAACAGGGCTTTAGCTGTTCAATGGACATTTTTGATATCACCACAGGTAGTCTAGTACATTACCTATAGATTTACATTTACAACACATTTAGATATTTTACTGTGCTATTAACTCTATCAAGAACGTAATTAAGTTTCACATTTGATGAAATAAATAATAATCTTTTAATACTTTAGTCAAACACATTATAATATAACCTTTAAGTTTGACATGAATTATATAAATATATATATATTATTTTATTAAATACAAATTATGTCACCCCAGTGCATCCTTAGTTAATTAATATTGTAATTTTCAAATGCTTACGACAGTTATGCAAAATAAAGCCTTTTTAAAGTATTATTTTACACAAGTTTTAAAAATTAATTAATATTACAAATGAAAAATTTGTTGTCATCGTTAAAGAATTATACACTATACAGAAGACTTTCTGAAACTTTAAGAGTCTATCCGAATGGACTGAGTGTTTATTGTATAATTAATTTCGGTATGAATGGATGTTTTTTTGACAATGACAAAAATATAAAAATCGGATGCTTTTTTATACTAACTAAGACCAAATTGACATTACGTCTTCGCCAATTGGTATCTTAAACGTTTCTACGATTGATAGTTTGTCTACCCTGAAGCTTTTACTAAGATTATATAGCTTGTGAATAAGCACCCTTATACTATATTATGTTATTTTGCGTTTTGATTTAGGAAGTGAATGGAGGAAGTTTCATTATCCATTATGTTAACAATACGTTAATTGATATTCGGTAATTATTGTTCAGCAATTACATGTGTTAGGGTGTGTATATTGTTTTGACCGCTATAAGTTTTTATCTACAATGTATTTATGATTGCATCATATTGCTAGTATGTTGTTAAGTGTTACTATATATTTTTATTTTCTTCACAGCGTATTTATCTAGAAATGTCTCGAAATGTAAAATATTCAATCTAATATAATTTGTTTTTTATTATACAGGATGTCCGGTAAGTCTGGAACCATAGGAAAATTTTATATAAATACATAATACGTAATTAGTGCATGCTTACAGCGTGATTTATGAGTGAATGACCTTCAGTAACTTTCACTGCATTTCTATTGGCTAAACTTTCACTGCACTTTTATTGACTAAACTTTCACTGCGCTTTTATTGACTAAATCATTCAACATAGGTACTTTTTCATTTTTACACAGTCAATCGTGAGTTATGCCATTGAGTTTACAAGAGCGTAGTGAAATTATTTTTATTCGTGGTCGTGAAGGTTTTTCACAACGTGATGTTGCTAATAAATTCAATCGACGTCATCCTGAAAGACAAGAAGTAACACAAAGTGCAGTAGGTAAATTAATTAGCAAGTTTAAGGAAACCGGTTCTGTGAACGATAGACCACGGTTAGGTCCTACAACCATTCCTGATGAAGAGCGAGTAGTCGTCATTCTTGCTAAAGTTCATACAGTCCAAATAAATCACTCAGGCGTAATAGCATGGAGCTCGGTATTCCTAAGAGTACCATTCAGGATGTTTTGAAAAAAAATTACATCCCTATAAATTACAGCTGTTACATATATGTATGTATATATGAGTGTTTTTGCCAGTAACATCAAACATGAAATTTATTATATATTTTTGGATTTTAATGAGTTACTTCTACTCCTCTGCATTGTCCCTCCTGATATCTTACGCACGCATGTCTATCATGAGAATGAAATATGGTCGAATATTTAATAAAAACGTAGAAACTTATATTAAAAATGCGATTCAAAAATGATCGCTATATAAATGTTACGAAGAATTTATTCAATATTTTTAAAAATATGTAAATTTCATTTATAATGGATTTAAATTTGCTTGTTATTAAGGATTATCATTGATATACATACACATGACATGTACCTAACAGATATTATATATACTTGTAGGTATCTACATATACCTAATAATATACCTAATTTATATATAGTTGAGTAATTCAATTTTAAAGTCAACTGAGCATTAAAGAATTTTCAGAGCATGTCTGTATACCTATATATTTGTACGTGTTGATTGTCTATATTGTAATACAAATATATTTAATCGTATATCCGGAGAAAATGCGACACTTAATTTTGTAGAAAGTAATCGACCCCAAAATACTGTATTTTCGTCACAATATGTAATGATATAATTTTACGCAAATTTTTAATTTTTCTCATTATTTCACTTTATTAAAATACTTACTAAATATTTTAATTGTCATTATTACTATAGAATATTATCAATTAAAAAAATGTTAAACATATATTCCTTTCAATGAAGGTATTCGTGTTGAGGCTTAAAGGTTTTTCCTTTTAAATTAAAAAGTAATATGTTTATCTTGTTTTATATTTTTTGCTATGCATGCATCGAAAAGTAGGCATTTCATATTGATTGAAGAATTTGAAAAGTTTTACTTTTCAGTGCATGGAGAATACTTTTCAATGCATGGAGAATATATAATTATTTTCACGATATTTGAAACGTATTACTTTTCAATACGAGGATATTTATTGATCCGAGAGAGCAATAATATTTCATCTTAAATATTATGAAAAGTTCGATAAATTGATTTATGCATAGCAAAAAATTCTATTCACTAATTTAAAAAGTATTTTTTCAATACTTGGATATTTATTGATCCTCGATTGCTACGCTCCCTTGGATCAATAAATATCCTCGTATTGAAAAGTAATACTTTTCAAATATCGTGAAAATAATTATTTCTTAATGTATTATTTACTTTTATGAATCAGAATAAGATTATTTCTGTGACGAATTATATATATTTTATTTCACAACATAATTTAAAAGAAATTATCATATATATCCTTTAAATATTAGAAATGTAGAATTTTTTAGTATTAATTGGAATGTTACATGTATTTTACGTGTCTCAGAAACTTTATTTAGTATAGGATATTGGTTAATAAAAACATATACAATTTTTTTAAATTTTAAAGTATAGATTACTGATCAGGAAACAACAAATTAAGTTGATTTAATTGTAAATCAACCACTGTAAACGATAATACCATGTTTTGATAAGTTCTATATTTATATATACATATATACTAATTTGGAGAGAAATTTATTTCGCAACAATTTAACATTTTATATTTAAAATATAATAATTTTAAATACCATATTTCTTGTAAGACAAATAATAAAGTAAACTATTTATCAAACTTTTAAAAACAAATAGTATACTTCTAACATAGAATTCTATTTGTTATATATTATTTGCAAATACATTTATTTTATAGACGTGTAGCCTAAATTAGACAAGTTTTATAAATAGTTTATTTAACGTTTGAAAAGATAGATAAATTTAAAAATAAGTATATATTGTTAAAGAACTCAATTTTGTTTGTGTTATCATAAAATAAGTCTAAAAATTCCAAGTTTCATTATATATCAATATCATTTACAATAAGTAGGTATAGATTTAATTGTAATATGTAATTTTATGTAGATTGTCACAAGAAACATATAAAATGGATGATATTTATATACATACTATACAATCAAAATAATGCAATAATAGTAGCAAAATCCATAAAATGACTTAATTACTTTATCTGCATAAATTTGTATATGGTTCAATAAGTAAAAAAGCTATTTCCAAGGCTATTTTTGTCTACCTATCTGTTAATTTGTGTACTATTTAATACTTGTAGACTGTTATTCGTTGCTTACTTTGGGTTTGACTGTCTGCTAAAAACATGTCACCTTAATAAATAATGTAAGATCGGAAATGACTTTTCGTTTATTGAAATATAATTAAATGTACCCATTGGAATTATATGCATAGTACGTATGTTTCATAACTTGATGCTAAACACGTAATACGCCTATAGAAAACTAAATATATTATTTCTAATTTACGTTTAGTATACTAGAAATGAATTATGGCACGTAGATGTCTATTCAGACTAATACATGCTTGTATAATTATAGTGTTATAACAATAATATTTTTATCATTTCCCATATACAAATTTTGTTATATATACTTTGAAGTATGATATAAAGTGATTTTATATAAAAAATATTGGATTTCAATTTATATTTCACACTGGATATAAACCTTGTAATATGCATACGTCTTGTTGTAGTTTTTATAAATTACTATCGTTCTTTGAATGTGTTTGTATTTTTTATCTTTTAAAATGAACATACAGATAAATTAATAGAATAATATTTACAAATATTTCTTTAAATATCTGAAACATAATTGCCTGGTTATTTATTTATAGATAATGATACCTAGTAATATTTTATTCATGACATTTTAGTTATCTTGAAAACAACCGTAAAGATTGTTGTAGTATCCGTTATATAATATCTTCTCAAATCGAACTTTATATGTATAAATAAATGGATATATAGGTGTATCCCGCTATGCAACAGACATAGGATTATATATTAGAATATTAAACATCTTATGCGTAGCCTTACGTCTCCCTGTGTACGACATTGTAATTTACATGACAGTATAAATAGTGTATGCAAATTCGAGCAGGAATGTATTATATTAACATATTGTTGAAACTATTAATTAATTCAACCGGTTTTTAGTTTTATGTGCTGATATCCTTTGCAAATATTTGTCCGAGAACTATCAATAAAAAATATTGTATATATTGGATTCGTGTTATAATTGTCATATAACGCTTAAAGTACATATTCGTAATTATTATTTTTCGAACCGAAAAATATAAGTAAGGCTGTTATTATTATCTGGCAATTATCTTAATTTACGTTTAATAATTTACAATTAAAAGTAATAAATATGAATATTTCAATGATAGTGTAAAAAACCACTTCTTCAAAACATTCGAAAATCTTTTGTGTCGTAAATACTACTTTAAAACATTAGGATGCGATATACTTTCTTAATTAACCTTACTTTTACTAAAAGTAGCGTTTGAAATATTATCAAATAAAAAATGAAGTCGTTATAGAAATACTAATATAGCACATTTCTAGTATTCGTATTGATGAGTGAAAGTTAAAAACATATTCAGTTTTCTAGTAACTATAATAGAGATTTGTCGTAAATCGATATCGCTTACGAAGGCAAATTAAATAAAGCAAACTAATGGGGATGAATTCATGTGTCACACTAGGCATTATTGTCTGTTGATTGCTATTAATATAGGAAGTAATTATGCATTCACTTATTTTAGGAATGTCTCCAAATTCTAATAATTTAATTTAAAATTATAAATTATACCTACTTACATGTCTTTTTTAAATATTTTCTATTCTTTGTTGCTTAAGTTCATTACCGATAGATGAAGAATATATAGTCCTATAGACCCATCAGATATAAGAAACCGATGCATGATTTGTTATATTTGTTTAGATTTGATTAACATAAGTAGTTTTTAGTTAGAAGCGCCCCAACCCCTATCTTAGTCTTAATATTAGACTGTAAATAGAGTAAATAGTACCTACTGTTAATATCTAATGGATCGAACTCCGGCTTCACAATCCATGGAGTCACAATAGGTTTAACTCCTTTTACTCCAGGATAGTCATCGCGGGTATTCGTCTACTAACTTTTTATATATTTTTTAACTTCTTATCTTTCATTTAATATAATATTCATTGTGTAATTAATACTTTACATATATATATATACCTATAGATATATTATATAAACATATATAGGGGTATTGATCTTATTTTAAAGGCAACTAGACATCTATCTTTCATAGTTAATACTTTATTAATTAAATCTTCGTAATGTTAATTTTCATGCTATATCGATTCTAAAAAATTGCAAGAGGAGAGACAGGTATGCGGACTTGTTAAATCTGGTTTGCACAAGACGTATTAATTACTTTGTCACAATTATAGTTAGAATCAAACTTGTTATAAATTATAGGGCATATTTTATTAAATATCACGAATCTATAAGGCATAAGCTATTCTTCCTTGTAAACTTCAGTTTGAACTTCTCTTCAATTTACAACTAATTAATTTATCTAGTAACAGTTAAAATCAATTATTTTATGTGATTAAGAAACATAAAAATTTTGTTTCACATTTAAATAATATAGTAATCTCTTGAATATTATTCAGTTTTAAATTTATAATAATTATGTAATCAACTCGAATTTATTATGATTATTATCTTTTATAAATGTATTTAGGTACTTATGTATATGCCCTATGCTGTATATACGAGTGTAGCATACATCGAAAACGTTCATATCCCTGTAACGTACGATTTTCTTTCGTTTTCTGTATTTGTACTTTACATTTTACAGAATGTAAAAATGTAAAAGAAATTATATAAAATATGTAAAAATGAAATAATACGTAGCCCGAAGAGGTATGTTTTAATGATATGAAAAACGTACTTTGTAGCGTTTTCTCTGAGTGCAGAATTATACGTATGAGCTTATTAGTGTAGCTTTATTTTTAACAGAGTACTTTAATATTTCTCATATGATATTTATTCGTTTTGAAGTGTATCTAAGCATACGATTTTACTCAGTAGAAAAAAATAATTAATATTTCTTTATGAATAATAATAAATAAATAATGAATAAATACATTTTTTTCAATGTACAGGTTACTATAAAAATATAATTAAAAGCTTTTCTTAATAATTTACATAAAAACTTTATTTGTACCTATGTTCAATAAATATATTGATTATTTAATTTAAAAATTATGATCGCTTTGCAAACACTGCAAAAATAGTAGTTTATAAAAACCGTTTAAAGTTACATCTAGCAAAAGTTGATTAGATATATATAAATATTTCTTAAAAAATAAACTTTTATTGAATTATGTTCAAAATATTCTCAAATTTTATTATTTACACAAAATCAAATATAAATATTTAAGTATATAACAGTGAAAAATCAAAATGCACTTATTCTTTTATCGAAAACATAAAAAAGATAAAAAGTTTCGATGATCTAGATGCATCTATAGATGATCTAGATATATGTAAAATATTAACACATATCTATATTTAAGATAATGTTCAACGAAACTATATGTGCAATACATTTGGTAATATTTCGTTATAATTATAAAGGATAAACATGGGATAAATGAGTAATATGCTTAACTTAAATTAATAAATAATTCTTACAATAAACAAAAATATATTCCATAAAAATGTATGAAGCAGTCTTGTTATATACTTGTTATTACGCATACGCAACACTCATTAATAATTCATTTCGCAAGGCTTAACTTTCTGATAATAATTCAAGTGAGGAATTGTATAGTTCAAATCCTATTACGTTTTTGTATATTTTTATGTAGAGCAATTGTATTTATATAGTTGATTTAATTTTATGGCTGAGAATATATCTATATACTATACACAGCTAGATATATATAAGATGCTGGATAATACAGTATAAATTTAGATGTATGAATATCAAAATATTTGTACGGATCAATACAGTGGCTAAACAATGATAGAATTACATTGTGGTGCTACACAGAGATTCATCTATTATTGATTTCATATTTATCCCGTTGAAAATGATCAAAAACAGAAAATCCTATAATACTCGTATACATATTTGTAAAGTGCTCTAGAATCGTCAGATGTCTGAAGCGCAAAAATTACAATAATAAAATTACACAAAAATGAAAATAATCCATATTACAAAACAGAGGAGTAGGAAGAGAAATGTATCATATATAGCAATGAATTTAGTTAGTTTTCAATAAATAAATAAGTCTTTAGAAGTCATTTGAATGTATCAATGTTTGAAGTCAAATGGATATCTATTGAAGTTTATTTCAGAGTAAAGGAACAGCATTTGACAATGCATCCTATTCGGCGGGTCCGAGACACATTAATATCTAAAGTAGGAGCAGAGGACTGTATGTTAGAGCGACCATTTACAATGAGATGGAGAAGATGTTGAAGATACGGCGGTGCAATCATGTAAATCACTCAATGAACCCAATACAAGAATATTAACATTGATCAGATTTTCTTATCGTTGCGTCTGAAATAGAGGATCTGACGGTGTGCGCCAAAGCGAGTTAGTGGCAAGACGCGCAGCTGCATTTTGAACTTATTGAAGCTCCATAACCGCTTCATTACTGCTCTGCTAGAATAAAATGTTTCTGAGCGCGACTATTAAATATATTCAGGTTACTTTAGGTTTTATTAACATAAACCGATTTACGGCAGTTCAAGCGCGAGAATATTAATGATCATACAATCAATGATTTGACACAATCCAGTGTTAGGTATTGTGACACATGCTGAATCTGCCAGAGTCAGATGTAACATGATTTGCACACCAAATTTATCTGATTTACAAACTAAGAAAATAAAAAAATAATACCAAGATTGCGGTCAGTTAAATATAGTAGAAGTGTTATAATATTAAAACAAAGGTCTGTATTATTAGATGTGTCAGATAATGATCGGCAGGAATAATGTAATTTACACATGATATATTTAAATTTAATATATATATATACGATTAATTTATAATTGAAACAAAAGTTGTGTTTTCAAAACATTTGTTAGACTTTACTAAATATTTTTTGTTTGCCTACATTTAAAAATGGATATGATTTTCTAAATTTTACCTTTCAGTATTTAATATGAAATAACAGTTATTAGGGGGTTATATTGTACAAAGTGGATCAAAATGTATTTTCACAGTATAACTTTTACATAATATATACAAATATAAACGTAATAAAAAATATAGAAGATTAGCATACAAAGAATAATAAATTTTGTTTAGTCTCATTTTCTATGTTGAATTATTTTTAATTTCTGGAATAAAAAAAGATATTTCTAAATAACTGCATTCTATAAATAATTTTTTATATGTTCATATATAATTTTCATATCATATTCACTTTGCAGGTACCTCAACCAATGAATCGGAGATTGATAACATTCTGTTATCGGGTCGCATGTCGATGAAATCTTTCAATTTCTTTTTCATCCTCACCCTTTGCTGCCTCAGTCTCATAGAAAATGGTGTCGTGCTTGTGATTCTAGCTCGCAGGTCCAAATCCACCTTTCGCTTCTGCAATCGGCATCGGTCACGAAAGCGCGAAAATTATGACAAATCGAATAATGGTGATGTCCAGTCTGGAATGAGCCAGAGTCTAAAGTATTCCGTCTACTTTGTGGTCAACATGCTTGTTGCTAATCTTCTTATCACTTTCATCATGATGCCCTTTAGTCTCGCAGCAATTTGGTGGGACAATGACGACACAATCTTCAATGACCAGTTGTGCCAGGTATTCGGATTTTGTCTTAACATGATTGTTGCCGGCTTGATATTTGGTACTCTAGCTGTTACAACAGACCGTTTGTTGGCTGTGACTCGTCCTATGGAGTACAAACGCAAGATCTCCAAGTCCAAGGTCGTTGGATTAATCAGTTTTAGTTGGACACTCTCGGCTTTCTGTGCGGCGCTTCCTTTTACAGGAGCTATGGTTGTGGACAGACTTCCTTTCTCACTCAGCAGATCAAGTTCTATGTGTTTTGTATTATCTAGAAAATTACCAACATTTTACTGGATGTGTGTACTTGGATTCTTTATTTTTGTCTATTGCATACCGCTCATATTAATTGTTGCTTTTTATATACGTATGTTTTATGCGGCGCATTTGATAGCGTCCAAATTACGCCGGCGAAATATTATGGGATCTATCCTTAAACCCATGGTGAACACAGCTACAATTGCTTCCGAAACTGCCCTCAGACGGGTAAAGACAAATCAACCAGAGACAAATGGTGGCTGCAATTTTCAGTGCATCATTGAAGTGTCTCTGTCGCACTCTACCGATGACATTCCAAACAAAATCCACTCAAAACATGATTCTTCACTTACTAGAAATAATCACAGACTCCACCCAAATGCCTGTAACTGCGCTTGGCCAAAAAACAAACGAACTATCTCATCGGTGAGTCTCACAGCTCCCAAAAGTATAGAATCTACCCCGTGTTTAAGCAAATCCAAATCCCGAAGCAGTAACATCTCAACTAACAGGTCCAGTTTCTCGCCAACACCAGTTACATTCAGTCTACCAGTGAACGACGAAGAAGTATCTTCCGAGAAGTCCTCAAATCTCACCACAAACAACGGAGGCAATCGCACAAGCAGTGCAGTCGTTCGTGATGGCCTTACGCTCATTCGCAACGGAAGTCTAGCATTACGACGCCGTCTCTCAAAGCTCGTTGATCAGCGCGAGGAGGCCAAAGCAGCCAAGACCTCCTGCATTATCATCGCTTCCTTCATCAGTCTGATTTCGCCCTACTTTTTTGCCATGCTGTTCACAGCGACTAGGATTGTTTCTATGGAGGAGCGCGATGTTTCTCTGCGCACGATCAGTATTCTTCTGCTTTATACGAACTGCGCTGTTACTCCTGCGGTCTACGTGTATCGTGACTCGATACTTCGCTCCGAAATTAGGCATTCTTTTTCTCGACTGTTGAGTTATTTTTCTCCGAGGAAATTAAACAACGCCTCTCCCGTACCGCTCATTGCTGTGAACAGTGGTTGTGGTGGAGGATTATCGAGAAAGCCGAGCGTCTACTCGGCTAACAATGGTGGACGCTCCAGCTTTGCGAGTCTCTGTACAACAAATACAAATAGGGTTAATAATTCAACGAAGTCCCTAAATCTACCCATGCTTCAGTCAGAATTAAAGACTAATTTTGTCTCATCCAGAAATAGTGTTATAGATGATAATTTCTCATGTCATGAATCAGATCCCTGGTATTTACAATGAACATAAACAGGAAGATATTTATTATACTTGTATATTCTGCATAGATATGTGGACTTTATACTTGCTTTTATGATTAATTATTATGTTTTTTACTTCAGTTCCTGTAGTGTGGTGGGTAGATATATTTATAATCGTATATTTTTATTAGTCATTATTTATAACTATTTGAACCATTTGTGCTTTCTGATTTTTAGTGCTAAACACAATAAAACCTTTAAATTTAAATTTTATAGGTGTTCGTGGTTAAGTTTTTTTCACTGAGGACTATGTATACACATATAAACAATCACGTTGTAGTCCTCAGTTCTTACCTTTTATAGAATAGATTATTATAGATACATACTCCTACATGTATATATATATATATATAGAATTATATATATATAAAATAATAATTATAAGAAGTTTATGTGATATTTTCCACTTTACATTATTAATTGAATATGTATTTCATATTGACTGTTATATTTCATCTACATATATACTACTTCCATTTGTCGACATACAAAAGTATAGGTAATACGTTGTCTGGTGTTTCATGGTGCAGTTTCATATATGTATTTTATTTAAAATACAGATTTAAATTTACTTTCTTACATATTCTTACCATTTTGAATTTTGAATTTTTGGAGATACGTCTAGATTCACTCTATATAAAGAAACGTATAAACATTCAAATGGAAAGAATGGCACAATTTAAAATGAAATTACATAGCAAAAAGAGTATCATAATATAGTTTATTTAAAATTAATTATTCTAATTTATTATTTAAAATTAATCTTTCAATTTTCTGGAATTTTAATTGAAATTAAGGTTTAAAAGTGTCAATTTAAAGAATTTAACATAGTAATATGTAATTTTTTGTGTTTATTTGTTTAACAAGTTGTGTACATGTATTAAAAATAAAAAGGAAAATATTAAGGTTCTCCATCAGTCAAATTAAGATAATTAAATATATATAGAGAGTAAGACAGTACTAAAACCCTAACACAATGTTCAAATGTTATTCGAAAGCTCACCCACCCAACAATTAGTGAATGTCAACTATTGACTTACTTACTTTCTTTATTTATAAATGAAATTTATGTCAATAAAATTTAATTATGTTAGATTAATCTTTTTACTGTCAAAATGTTTTAACTATAATTTGCTAACTATTCTTGGTTAATTTATATCGAAAACGTAATATTTTAATCAAACACTATTCAATATTTATCATGTTTTTTTATATAAAGCATATAAAATAATTGTTCAGTGAATAATAAAAATCGGAAGCATTAATAAAAACGGCACTTGTTTTAAGTTGTTTTGTTGAATTTAAATTTTCTTATATTATTTCTTAAATGCAATAAAACAACGACAAGCAACCGGCTTTAGGAGATCATTTGAAAAAATTTAATCTAGTTTGAATACATTCATTAATTAAATTAATTTTTAATTTTTTCTATGACAGCTTGTTGGTTTTATGGAAGCTTGTTTATTGTTCTTGTAATAATATACTTTTATTCTTTCTTCGTGGCATTTCGAAACAGCCTGTATAATAAATAAATTACCTCGTTAAATCAAACAAAAATAAATATTACCAGAAAAATTCCTGTATAAAATAATATTTTATGTCAATATAATGAATTATTATACATATATTAACCAATTAATATTTAAATAAAAACACAAAATATTGAAAGTTCAATTTAAATAAATTATTTAAATTTTTGTGTGATGAAAACATATTTGTAAAGCTTATTTTGAATTAGTTATATTGTCCAATATTGAATTAAATGTTGTTATTTTACGTGGAAAGTGTTACAAAGAAGGCCAATTAGAGACAGACTGTCTCATTTATTAAGAATTGGAAACAAATTGTGATCTGTCTCTTGGCAATGTCTTGCTTTATACCATATTTCTAACATATTGGTTTAAGCAAAGGGACAGTTAATAAAATTATAATAGATTACCTAATTGAAAAATACTTAACTGTATTCAACAATTGTGTGAATGTAGCAAATTTAAAAATGGAGACTGACAGGGCCTTTTGAACAAAACAAAACGTCTAATTTTTATTGTATAAAATATTTGTATAAGCTAGTTAAAATATATTGAATATAGTCAATATAATATTCCAAAAATATCCAAAATGTTGCTAGTTCGCTTCTACGCTTTTAGTTTTAATTAAAATAAAATTATGGTAATTATTAATAGTGTTTAATAACGTAAACATTTCTCGTAGTATGTACCTAAAAATATTAAATATCTAACTGATGCCTAAAATTAATTATTACTAACAATACAAAAAATTATGAAAATAATGTATATAATTAAACTATACAAATATAATAGATCTGTCTATATAAAAAAATAACCTTTTGTAAATAATAATATGACTGATAGCAACACGAATAACTTAAGGAGAAAAGAATTTATTGAGGAATTGGACAAAATATCTTATCACAAATAAATATTCATTAATTAGTTCATACCAATTGTAATATCGCAAACATACCCCATTTTGGGTATGTGCAGTATATGTTAACGGTACAGAGTTACAATACAAAAACAGAATACAATATTTATGAACATGTTTTTTGCCTTAAGATATGAACTCAGTTTGCCAAACATGAATTACAATTAAACACACTGTAATACATAGAGATTAAAGTAAATTTCTTATTTACTGTTAGTAGTATGGGAGTTAGTAATATCGTACCAAGTAAATAAAATTTATATTTCAAACAAAAAAGTGAAGTGTAACTGATGAGTAATTGCTTGCTTTGTAAAATAAATATTCAACATATCCATATCCACTCATCCAGTATTTTTTATGACTTTGTGAAAATATTCCGTTATCAGGATGATCAACTCTCAATTTACAGTAAAATCGTATATGGCTTAAATAGTGAAATATTATCATAAATTGATTCATGTTATTAAAAAGTATTTTAATAAAAGAAAAACACGAATCTGTAATCTTCTAATACAAATTCGTATATAGATTGTAAATGTATGACGTTTCACCCAGTGGGCTTAATCAAGTACAACTGTGCTAGGAAACAGTAAGTAGAGATATTATAACTCGTTATACAGTACAATAAATGGAGTTATACAGAGATGGCCAATCATAATCAGACAGGAACAGTTTTTAACTTTAAAAGTTTAAAAGTTTTACTTTTTAATACTTATTCCAGATGCATGTCAATGACCAACTTTTCACCTAAATTAATGTTATTGATGTTAAATAACATACTGAACTCATTAAAAAACAAAGAATACTGATTATTTATCCTATGGATATTTGCTTTTATCGAATTTTTCCATAAATGAATATAGTAGACCGTTCTGTTTTATCCGGGTAATTGTACCTACATTACTTTCCTGAATAACATGATTAACAAATATATTTATAATCTGTGGTTAAAATTTAGGTTACTTTCAATCGTTTAAACTTTTAACAAAGTCAAGTCTACAGGTTTTCAATAAATGTTTTTTGTTCGTTAATATTTTAACCACTTTTATACTCATTGCATATTCATAGGTGTTATATTGAGTGCCAATGCTACCTTTTGAATTTTATGTGATTTAGTCCTTCAAAACAGGGCATTAATTATTATATTGTTTTGTTTTGATTTCTTAATGGTTTTCTAAATAAAATATTTTCCTATAATAAGCTGTAATATGTCGACACGTCTGGGAATCAACAATAGAAACCATAAAAATAAATTAATCTTTATGGTAAAAACTACTTACTGCCAATCAATAACCGACAATAAATGTTTAATTATAAGATTTCACGATATTCACTGACAATAAAATATATTTGATTAAATTACTAAATAGATGATTTATATACTCAGAATGTACGCGTCCGAAGGACAGGTAAATGTTAGTGATTTAATCGGTGATTTAGTATATACATATGTAAAATGAAATTAGTAATTCTTAATTTTCATCTAAAATATTAGTATAGGCATTAGTGTTTCAAAATCTCTATATGTTTTATAATATATATCTAATACGAAATAAACTAGTCGACACAATGACAAAATAAATATTAATATAGTACATAAATTGCCCTAAATTATATTTTATATTTAAGTATCTAAATTTAAAAAGTTTAATTTATATGCTAAAATAGTATTTTGCATATATAAAATACAAAATTCATTATTACAAATATTAATATATAAAAAAACATATAAGACCTTTGGAAGATTTTGAAACATGAAAATAATCAGGCAAACTTTGTATGTTGGTATATAATGTTGACTCTATAATTAGTAACATATTTACTATGTGACCTGAATTGACTCGCAGTTATGATTGATTTTTGTATGTGATATTATTATAAGTCAAAGTTCTCATTGCTTATATATAGCGAATTATGCCTTTTTTATCGTCCGTGCTCTGAATTTCTAATCATCTTTATCTTTCTGATTGTGCCAAGGATGTATTCGTATTACAATATTATAAATTTAATATAGGTATATATGCATATGCATTCAGATTTAAAAAACTGAAACACATTTAGAAAATACTTAAATTGCATTTTATATAGAATCAAATCATAAATGTATATTTATATATTGTAAAAACTAATAAATGTACAATACCATAAAATGTAAAAGAAAAGTTGGAAAAAGTATGTATATCTGTAAAATGTCAATTTCGAGATGTTTACAACTCATACAACACCATAACAATTTATGCATATATGTGTAGTTTATTTAAAACAGAATATTAAAATTCATTCATCAATAACCAATATTAATAGACATATACACCTCTTAAGAACGCAATATTATAAGAAATTTTTCCCTGTAGTTGGAAATAGATTTGATTTACATATCATTTCAACGAAGTGACAAGAAACAATTATATATTATGCAAAAAATTATGCGAAACAATTTTCGATGTAATTATCCTTTTAAAATATTTCAAAGAATTAAAAAAAAAGTTATAAAATTAAATACATATTATACTGAAATATATGCATACTCACCGATACTCAAGTATCCAATTTTAATCTAGTCAAGTTTAAAATGAATAGTAGGTAAGTATTATAGAAATATAAAAAGCGCCTAATAAATGACAGTGATAGGTATAATTTAATGAATTGAATATTTAATAATTTTCGGATACCTAAATTTCGTAGTAATAATTTAAGATTAATTAAATATTATTTTTAAAATACAACATATGCATGTATAAAATCTTATAATCTTAAGATTTAATTGTGAGTCATCCAGGCATATTTAGGATTATATGTTATGGGATTAGAAATTATAGGGGTTATAAAATACTGTGTACATGGATAGATTGAATCACCAAAAAGTTGTCCATGTCGCATATTTTCCATGATAGTTTTAACCATATAGTATTATAATATTATTACTCTATGGTGTTAACATTTGAATTTTTCAAAACTCTAGCATCATGTACACTACCAGGCCACATTAATGTGACTGAAATGATAGAGAATTCTGGTGCTGCTACAACTTTACAGTTTAATTAAAAATATTTGTTCCTGTTTCTATATACTTCTCCGGACCATGCTTTCACCAAGGTTATATATTAGAATACGGGTATCATCAATGACCCCAATGCACCCAGGGAATCCTTGTATATCATAAAATCTGAAAATGAAATAGTTTGTTTAACATAAATAGTAAATACAGAAAAAATATAAATTTATTAATTAAGCTAAATTATGATTCTTTTGTTAGCTATAAGTTCATAATATATTTGGTGATTTTAATAAAATGCTTGCTAGCTGAAGATAGCAAACAATTAATGACAAAAATTTAATAAGTTACAAATGATTAAAATTGGTGCTTTGCAATTCAATATTTGAATTCTAAAGAAAATGAATAATACAATCATTACTTTTTATTTCAGTTACTTGCAATCACGAGTAATTTCAAGTTTACAGTAATATCGGAGTAAGTCAGGTGTTACTTTAACTATGAAAGTAACTCCGTTGTTAGTGTAAAGTTTACTTGTATGTTACTCCAGACTCTATTTTGCGCAAGTCTTACTCCAGAGTTAATACAGAATGAAGTTTATTCCGATCTATCCGATGTTTATAGTCATTGAGTGAATTATTTTACAACTTGAAATCGCATTTTAGTTTACCTCTATAAAGGTTAGGAGTAAACAAAATTTAAACATATAAAAACTAATGTTTTGATTATAAAAATCAGTAAAAAACTACTTTATTTTGTACTTTTTAACTTCTATATTATAGTTTTATTACTGTAATACATGAAATTTAGAAATTTAGAGATGTCCTCTTTTTCTAGTAAAGTGTGGTAATTTATTAACGATGGTACTCCATCACTGTAGATTGTGTCATATTAAATTTTAACAGATCACCAAGTACAACCTAATAAAATGTAATTGATAAAACGATACCTAGAGGAGCGATAAAAAATAAAAAATAAATTATGAATAATATAAAAGAAATAAGTATAGGTATTAAAAAGAAATAAATAGATGAAAAAGAAAATGAAATAAAAAGAAAATGGCAAAATTTTAACTCATAAGTTCTAATTCTGATAAAAAGTAAACATTAAATATTATCTGAATGCACCCAGTTGCTAAATAATGAGTGGTTACTGCTAGCTGAACTATTAATGAAATTCAGTGGACTCTGTACAGACTGTCTTTTGGAGTCAGCTAATATACAAATCCAAAAAACTCTAATAATTTAAATACTTCCTTTGAACATCTAAAACGTTTTAATTCCAAATATGTATTCATACAATAGATTTGATTTATTTTTTATTGTGTTTGAGGTATATTGACGAAGTGATCTTGTCGTAGATATCTCGTGAGTGTGGTCAAAGTTCATTTTAAGAATATAGTATTGCAATTTAATATATATCTAAGTAAACTTATAAGGAAGGTCAAAAAGGTTCATTAAAATGTGAAGGCTTTCTTGAGATTTGGAGTATTCCTTGAGTTGAACGATCGTTTACAAAACGATTTCAAGGATTCCTTTCAAGCATTACAAAATACTACTCTTATTCGTTCGTCTTTTATTTTTTAATTAAAGGAAATGCTTAAAAATCAAAAATTCTTATCTATACATCTTCTAGAGTTGAAGCATCTTATTGAGATTACATCGATTTTGTATAAAGATTTCAGATTAATACAATAAAGTTAATATATTATAATGGTTGACATATATTTATATAAAAAACATAAATATATTTTGTTTGAATATTCCATTTTTTTAAATCTAAATAATGCGAGCGTTGTTTAAAATATAGTTGTCATAGTACCGAATTTAATAAATTGAGTAATTTATCGTCAAATCTTATTTGGTTAGATATTTTATATATTTCTTTCATAACATAACAAAAATGAATACTATAAAAAATTAAATCTCTAAAGTAACGATTCATTGTTTGCTTGTAGTTGTATGTCTACTTACAGTTACATTGTTAGTGTTACATAAAAATATATAATTATATTTACATTTACAAATACAATAATAATAATAATACAGAGTCGCTGGAAGCTTAATAAAAGTGGGGGTGCAAGAAAATTCCCAAATTTCCGAATTGGCAAAAAGAGGATAATTTCCTAATATTGATTCGACTCACATTTTCCGAAAAATGTAAAAATTTCAATGTACAATTTGATTAATCACTACTCTTTTGATGACTGGCATGAGATGTTAAGTATTTAGGAATGTATTTAAAAGTAAGATTAAGGGGATTACAAATTAGTAGAAGATACAGTACTGGTGTCTGAAAAATTGTAATTTATTATATAGTAAGCAAGTGTATGTATCATTAACACATTAATATTATTAACAGTAACACACAAGAAACAAAAAGATGTGTTATCTAAACCATTTATATTATAGTTATTCATAATTATATACAATATTTGGGGCAGGATATATGTATTAATTAAAAATTGTACATTTGCAGTACTTATCTCAAGTATGCTCCACTATAAAATAAATATCTTTAGTTTGAATAAAAATACTTCTTAAGTGAACAATTCTACCCCTTATTCCTAGAAGAATGTCCAGCCATTATGAAACTGACTGAAAATGAATGAACATGTAACATAATTGGCAGTTATGACCTGTAATAATGCATATAATATTTTTTTATAATGTATTTTTGGGATGAAAAACAA
This sequence comes from Invenusta paracnida, assembly GCA_036023295.1. NCBI lineage: Eukaryota > Metazoa > Platyhelminthes > Proseriata > Coelogynoporidae > Invenusta > Invenusta paracnida. The sequence continues at coordinate 21,560 of JAYRBW010089249.1, forward strand.
ACATCTCATTTAATGAGATAGAAGGCAGGGTTGGCCTTGTTTATAATCAATACTTTTTCATTGTTGATTTATGATAGTACTTATTAAAATTGAATGATGTGACTCTATACCACTGTTGACCATTTGAAATAATGACCAAGTTCACAATGG
>JAYRBW010089260.1:0-21707 GCA_036023295.1 Invenusta paracnida
CTGTTTATCTTTCTTAGAATTCGGTGGTGTGGGTGCACAATTTTCTGGTGTCAGGTTTACTATTTCTATATTTAGCACTTTAGCAGAAGACAATTTGTTTGATGCTCGTTTGACTCTTGGAATTGGGCATATATCATATGGGGAGACTTGAACATCAGGAACATTGTTAACATTCGGATTATCATCACATGGAAAAACATAAGATTCAAATGTGAGAGAATTCAGGGGATAGATACCAGTTTGCTTGAAACCGTTTACTGCTGTTTCTACTTTAGCAGCTTTTCCAAAAGCGATTTTTACCATTTCCGGAATTTGATACATAGTTAACCTTCTATCGGGATGTGCACGTGACCAATCTTGTAAGGCTGCATCGAAATACAAATTAAAGGGTTTCATAAAGCTGACATCTAAGGGTTGGAGCTTGTGAGTTGAATGTGGTGGCAAGCAAAGCAGAATGATTCCATTGCTTTGACAAAAGTCAATAGCTCCGATAGACTTATGTGATCCATGACCATCCAATATTAGCAAGACATTGTCATCTTTGGATGCTTTAACATGCTCCTGAAAATGATGTAAATATTGAACAAAGACCTCGTTGTCCATCCATCCTTTATTTTGATAATAAACCTTACTGCCATTTGGTGCATTGTCCAATAAATCTGGACGCAGTCTCTTTAAAGGAAAAATAAATGCTGGTGGAAGAAATCGGCCTGTTGCACTCATAGCACAAACCGTAGTAACATTGGTGCCTCTCTCAGCACTTGTAAGAGCTCCAATTTGTTTTTTACCCTTTTCTCCAAATATTTTTTTACATTTACCGGGAACTGTACTACACCCCGTCTCATCAACATTGTAAATGTTTTCTGCTTTAAACTTGTACTGCTCCATTAAATTTGACAAAAGACTGTAAAAGTGATCCACTTGATCCTTATTGAAAGCAGCGGCTCTAGCATACGACGTGGCCTCAGGTTGGCGTAATGAAAGTGTTGGATGCCTTTTTCTGAAGCCACTCAACCAGTCCCAACCAGCCATCTTCGTATCGATATTGAATCTGTGCACTTCTGGTGGAATACCATTACGAGTTGCTAATTCATATGCTATCGATCTCACATCCGTTGTAGTTAATCCAAATAGGGCCTTTTCCATGTCATGAATGTACTGCACTAAAGCCAGTTCAATTTCTTCAGGTAGACTCGTTTGCTTAGAACCAAGACCTTTGTTGCTGTTCTTGATAACCTTGTTGTGATCGCGAACACGTCTGAACAATGTTGTGACATTAACCCCGAATTCTTCCGCCACCTTTTTAAATCCTCTCCCTGATTTAACCGCCTCAATCGCCTGATTCATGGTCTCTGATGACCAATTTTGACGATTCGTCTTTCTTTTGTATTGTCTTGGCATTCCTAAAATTAAATCACACACAAATAATGCAGAATAGTGATGTATAAGTGGAAAAACAAAAAATTAAATGCACAAATAAGCGCAGAGGGGGTAAAATGAAATACCAGATTTCATTTTACCCCAAACATAATGTTATTACAAAATCCAATTTTTTCGAATATTCAATAATTAAAAATAAAACAATGATGCACTATAGTTTTATAAAACATTTAAAAATCTATACCAACTTTATAATTCACTTTTAAATACTTATAGTTGCTCAAAATATGAATTTAGAAAGTAATATAAATAATAAGGAAACTTACGGCAATATATGATTCCACGCTCAAAATTTAAAATACCGCCAAATTGTTTGTTTACGTCTGGAATTATTTAGCACACTAAAAGAAATATTTTTAACTACGAAATACTGACAAACACATTGTCAATTTGTTGAAATATGGAAATTTCATTTTACCCCAGTATGTCATTTTACTCTTACTTCCCCTATTATAAATATAGGAAGTAGGAACCTTATATTATAAAATGATATATACTCTTATGTAGGTAGTAAAGATGCTTATGTATATATTGTGCTTTCATAATATAACTCACTTTATAATCGTTTTATATGAAATAATGTGTGAGTATATATTTTTAAATACCTAGATTCTATGTTGGGAGCCATTAAATAAGTTATATTATTCAGAAATGGTATTCCTAAATTATTATAATCTTGTTTTAACTATTATATTATCAAGAGCACATGCGTATCCGGATACTATTTTATATTGAACAAAATAACTAATCACTGTTCGCATCTATTACTACAAAGTGACGTTGTGTATTTTATGATAAACTGTATAACTGAGCAAGTCCTAAGTTAATGATACATCAGACTTTTAAGATGTATATATAATTTATCACGAATGAAATTGCTTAACATTCATATAAGAGCATATGTACAAAGTAAACAGAGTATCGCACTTTAATAAAAGAAAAATTGACAGTTTATTTTTATTTTTTGTAAACATTACATGTTTTAATATAGAATATATAAACATGTATATTGTTTGTTTTATATTATATTATATTATATTATAGTATATTATTTAATAAGTTAAATCAAATTTTATGATATAATATAAGAATAAATTGCGCACGAATTATGGTTCTCTATTATTCGCATTAGTAGAGGAAATTATGAAATGATTATCTGACCAATCCAAAATTAATAACAATGTAAAAGTTGAAATGACACTTTTCAATCCCTGTTTATATATTCGAATTTCTATACTTGGTGTATATAAAGAAATTCTATGCAGACTAATGTTAAAAATACGAATATTTGAAAATGTGTTGATTACTTACGAATTCTGCTTCACTGTGTAGCGACATCAAATGCTGGCCCTGACTCTCGCATTCTTCTTTGGCCTTGAACCAAGTCTTGGGTTCACTAGAAGCTTTGTAATCCAATCTGGCTTGGTAATCAACTTGATAAGCAGCAGAAACATTGATATTTTTTATTAAACACTTGTCTAATATAATAGTTGAAGTTAAATATCTGTGTGATTAGTGTATTTAGTGCCCCACATTTATACTTACTATATGTCTATAATTAAATTACTATAATGCATTACCATTCATTGTTTTGCATATAATATAAAGGAAGGCAAGTATTTTAATTTCTTTTGTATAGTATTTATAACACATTTAGACAAATTTGAAAAATATTTTAAACGCACATAAATCATATTTCGTAGAAGAAAATGAATATATCTGTTAAATCGTATAATAGTTTGAGTCACAAATCTAAAATAATGGATATCGATCGGAAATTATATATTATTAAAAATAGATAATTTTTATAGTATTTTAAAACATGGCAGTTGATTTTTTGAAAACGATTATTAGATAATTTGAACTTTTGTATATATATGTATATTGAAATATTTAACTGCACAGTTATAAGCATACTTTCTCTGCAGGCAAAATTCTTTGAGGTCTGACAGTTCTGTGTCTTAAGTGTTCCCGTTGACTGTAGTATCGCACAGTTGTACTCTGAATTTGAATCAAATTTTGGCTCATTGAAATCCCAGGGTCTTTACAATGCAAATAAAAGAAGAAATAAAATATTACATAGAGATAACTATTATATTTTAGTTAGAAATAAATGCAACATTACATGTTTAATAGTAGATAAAACGATGCATTTAGTTATCATCGATGGTTAAGCCAAAAATAATTAACAATTTTGTGACAAATTCTATGAGCTGACAATTGTTTAAACAAAAGCGCTTTCCTATCATATCATGATTGATGACATTTTTATTAAGTTAATACATTTTCTATGTTGTGTTACATAACACATTTTTCAGAGAATTATTTTATAAAATAGTAGATTAATGTATCATAAGAATTATCTAAATAAATAAATAAATAAATACAATGTATTTTTTTGGTACAAAGATTGGTAACTAGATAATAGAAATATGAAAGGAGTTTGATTTAATTTTCCCAAAATATAAAAATAATTTGAGAATATTTGTTGATATTTAAAAAATGAAATATATACTATTGTTAGTAAAAATAATTATAAGCTCTATTACTTCTTTGTGACATTACTTAAGGAAGACTTACTGGAAATTTACAGGAGAGCCATCTATCCAACGTAAGTGTCCACTTGGATTTTGTCTCTCTAATCCCATCCAGAAAGACGAGTGATTGTTTTCTTGCATTAACGTTTGCAAACATTCCTGCTTTTCGAGTATTGATTGATAAAAAATATGGCAAGTAAAGGTAAAAGAAATACTAATACTAATATAGGATATCATCTAAGTCTACGGCAGTAGGTCATTAGTTCATGTGAGCAATCTACGTACAGCAGATATTAATAGGATATCACAAGATTAGTATTTTTATAATGGCTACCATTAAAATCTATTTAATATTTCGAAACAAATTAATTTTTAGTTCTAGGACCACTTCAAATTAATCAGCATGTCAACTTTTATATATATAGTTATTATAGAACCAGAAATACTAAGGTTCAAGAATTGTCTATTTTCTTTATTATACTTCTTTTTCAAAGCCAATAACACTCCCTAAATTTTGGTTTGTTTTTTGTTTTAACCTGTCAACCTTGCTAGGCTGAATGTTGCGTAGCAGACACTATTCTACAATTCTTTTGAAATAATTGAATTTTTATACTGTAGCGCAGAGTTAAATAACAATAACTCAGCATCAAGTTTTAAATTATAGCTGTTACAGAATTTGAGGTAATTAAAAAAAATTATTATCTTAACACATATAGACGGGCGGCATAACAAATGCGTCGATGTTAGAGCATATATGGAGACGGTTGATATTTGAATTTTAAAATATCGTATATTTCGTTAGATCAAATGCTGGCAAGGCTATATCAAATGCGTCTATGCCACATCAAATACGTCCATGAACATCAAATGCTGAAACGATAATTTACAGGGTGTCCCCCAATGACTACTCTGATTAAACATTTTTAGTACCCACTTTTAGGCATTTTATATAATAAGATTTGAGGCTTAATACAAATGAGTAGGTACATGATTGTAGTTAAAAATTATGTATTAAATAATTTTCCGAATGTTAATAAAGTTCTATAAGCTTTACGAATTTCGTGGTACAAGCAATTTTTGATCAGGGTAATAAGTTTGGAACACTCTAAATATTAATGGAGATAATTTCTTTCTGGCAGACTTATAATATGAATGCATTATATTATGTTAGAATGGTATACATCACAGAGTAAAGAATTCCTTACTCTTTGATATATATAATACAAATAAAATTGTAAGCAATCAGTTATTCATATTGAAATCTATACTACCTATAAATGTAAACGAACTATTATTTAATTTAATCAAATTACATGAATTCAAATTCAATATATATGTATTATTGGGCACAATAGATTCTTATCTTCAATGAACGAACATATGGAAATAAGTAGAAATATTACATTATCGCCATTATTTGCACACGTTATTTTAACAAATATTTTACATTATTTGATTTTATATTTCTATAAAAAAAATATGTTTACACTTAAGAATAAATTTTGATTTTAAAAAAAAAGTAACAACACACTTGACCTTGTGTTGAAGCAACATTTAAAGGTAATCAGTGTTGAAACGACATAGTTTAATACAATATTTCACCATTGCAAAACAAAATTTTAAATTTTGAAAAATCTACACAGCAATTTATAATCTTCAATGAATTATGTAGTATATAATAAACTAGCTATTAACATATAACAGAAAAGAAATACATTTTTTTCTAGTTGATTGCTATAGCAAATATCAACAGTTTTGCATATCTATCAGCTATAGAAATAACGGAAAGTTGTACGTCCAGCAATAACATATTAATCTTCCTAATAGTTACATACTATTTCAATATAAAATTGATTTAAAGAATTCAAATTTATGTTGACAATCAATATAATTATACTCTCAATATTAACTAGTTACCAATATTCTAATATACACCATACTATTATATAAAGTAATTTATTCCAAGACAACCGAACGAGTGTTTATTTTTTAGGTAATTTAATCTATTCTCCAGAGGAGTATTTTAACATAAAGAAGAGTAGGTTTACACCTAAAATACTAGAATCAGTCTACATTTATACCGTAAAGTCTGATATTACACTTTGCATTTCTCAAATTTGGAGAAAGAGTAATTTTATTATTTATGAAAAAGAACATAAGGAGTAAATGTACTATTTTTTGTATGTCATTTCTATAAAAATGTAAATCTGCTCAATGAAGTAGAAAACCTGATAAGTCAAAGATTATAATTAATTTTCGTGTTTTACTCCATGAAAATTAAATTTAACCTTTAAAAATCGTAAATTTAATATTTTGAGATTAAACATCTTTTCTTGCTTGAATATATATAACTCAGAAGATTGTAAATACTACTTATTCTATATTCCCTGCAAATCAAAAGTTGATAAAAGTTACTAAATATTTAGTAACCATAAAAAAGTTTAAAATGGTTAATAACTATTTATTATTTAATAAATATTTAGTAAATTTTGTCAAATTTAAAAAGTTACTCAAAGTGTTACCAATTATTTATAAATATTTTTTTAACCAATTAAAAGCTAAAAAGATTTACTAACTTTTATAAAAACTAGGCATTTAATAACTTAGCTTAACTTTTATTCGCAAATTATTTTTCTTTAAAATTTACAATATTTCCAGACTACAATATCTCAACCACAAGTCAAGAACCTTTTTGGAAAAAGATATTCAATGAACCCTTTTAATTCTGTCAAAATATCATGTTATTTATAATATTATGTAAATTAAATAAATACATTAGGTACCTAGCACATTGTTAAAAGCAGTGTATATCATGTATTTTATTTAAAACATTTAATTTAATATTAATAAAATTTGAACCGCCCCCGTTCGAACCAACTCTTAAAATCAGTCATCTGATCGGTAGTACAACACTCTACATCATCGCCACGACCTGTTATTAAAGTTTTATAATAACCTAATTTAATGAATACAAGATTAATCTATAAAGAGTACGAGATTTGGTATTACATTTAAGTTTCTATAATAATTATTTAGGTACTGAGGTTGCTACAAATTAAACTTGCAGTTTTGAAGCTGTGAACTATATGAAATATACCTTTTAAAGAATTATAAATTACTTTCATTGTGACTTTTATCTAAATAAAAAAATAAATAAAATAGTTTAAAACAGGATGGAGTAGTAAGAAATAAACATCCATAATTGATCAAATAAAAAAATATATATTGGGAAAACTTTTCGGTTAGAACCTACTAACCATTATCAATTTAATATTATAAGGAGAAAACTGGTACATGGCTGGTACTGGTACAATTGTCAATTGATGTGTTTGGCGCTTGTAGATATATTATAAGTCTGGCGCTTCTATAGTGTTAAATACAATTAACTTCAAAAATGTTACATAATATTATATTTAAATATATATGTATATTAATAAAATAATATAAATATTCAGGGTGAAATATTAGTAGGTATACAAATATATATAACTATAGTTTTCAGCTATCTTTACATTGATCATGTAGATATTTTATAGAGTGGTTTGTTATTTCATCATGAAATAAAACTATTTCGAGTAAGTTTTTTATTTGAGTAACTGACATATTTTGCTGGTATATAAGAGTAGTATATATAGGTACTACTAGTAAATGTGTAATAACAATACATTATTTCAAATTAATATAATTAATTTTGTCAATATAATTTTTTACGATATAAAATGAAATTGTAAACTAATTTTATTATTTACTTTGAGACCAAAGACTGTTTGATAACATAAATATAATTATAAATACTTGTATATATATACTTGTATATAGCTTTATATGGTAATTATACATGTAGGGTACAATTTTGACATAGATATAGTTTATGTAAAATAATATTATATATATGTATAATGTAATATAAATAATTATAAACATTATAATTAATAGGGTACACTTTTGACTTAGATATAATTTATGTAAAATAATATTATATGTATAATGTAATATAAATAATTATATAACTTATAATTAATATTATTTAATTATTATTTAATAGTATAAATAAAAAAATAAAAAAAATTGCTTTAGTCAAAACGAGATTTGTGTAGGTATGTCTAATTCAGACTACAAGTATTATTGCGAATTAGTAATTTCATATTAAAAAGTTAAACAATTTTTTTATTTTAAAGTTACCACTTACTTTCCGAAGAGTTTATATTTTTCCTAATGAATAGATATAAACTTACATAAGATGTATACTTTCTGAGGAGTAAATTTAAATCCAAATGAGTAGGTGCACTCTTTTGTAAGTGTGACAATATCTTCAAAAGTGTAATTTTAGTACTTAATTACACTTAATTAGTTCAATAAAGTGTATATTTAACACAAGACGCATACGCTTACTCTGAAAATAGTATAATTATAATTCGTGTGTTTATAAATTTTACTCATTTAAGGTGTAAATCTACACCTAGAAAGATATTTTACAGTTGCACACCTTTAAGTGTAAATTTACTATTTCAGATTATCTGTGTTTCAACCATAGATATCGTAATTACATTCTCATAATAAACAATGTTACGATATATCTATGGTTGCAACAATAAATGAGATTTCAATATTATGCAATGTATACACCTCAGAAATATAAAGGTAGCTTTTGCAATAGTTAATATATTTTCAAAATAAATAACTCTCAAGAAAAGTTAACCCTTTTACTAAATTGCTTTATTTAATATAATTAATTATCTAATTCTCTATAAAAATGTTAATTTCAATTGATATGATTACAGTCGTGCTCAAAAGTTTAGAATTACCCAGATAAAAAAACAGTTAAATCTAGTTATTACAAAAATGTAGTCATAATATTAGTAGAAATGTGTTAGAAATGTGTTATACAATGCAGTAAAATGTTAATGAATGTTTTACAAAACTGCAAACAGTTAGCATTTCGTGTAACCCCCTTTGCTTTAAGGCAGGCTTCCAAAAGTTGAGGCATAGAATGGACCAGTGCACTAAGATAATTTGGAGAGATTTCTTGGGTCCATATACCCTTTTAATTTTCTCAATCAAATCATTGGCAGAAATCGGATTCAGCTTTGCAACACAGTCCTTAACTCGAACCCAGCAATTTTCGATGGAATTAAGGTCTGGAGAGTTCCCTGGCCAGGGCCTCAGAACCTCAATCCCCTCATCCTGTAGCCATTTGGACACCACTTTAGTCATGTGGCAAGGCGCACCATCATTTTGAAACACATTTGTGTTGGTGATATTCATAAATGGACGTAGTTTTTCTTGCAGTATGCCGTTGTAAACACGAGCATTAATCGTACTGTTCACTGGCATAAACCATAAGCCACCATGAAGCCGGGCAGTTATAGCCCCCCAAATCATGACTGTTTCACTGTTTGTAAGACATATCTGGAGTTGTACCGTTGGCCAACTGGACGTCATACCGAGGATATAAACGTTGACCAAACTGCTCTATGGAAGTTTCGTCAGAAAATATTACATTTTCCCACTCCTGGACAGTCCAGTCTCGATATTTTTTGCAAAAATAAATCTGGTATCGAATATTTTTGGGGCTTAGGCACGGTTTTTTGGCGGGTTTTCAGCTCCTTAGTCCAAAATCATTGCACAACCGTTCTCAAATTGTTTGTAGACTTGTTGGATTGCCAATAGGAAACACTTCGTGCGATATTTCACGTGCAGTGGCAAATGGGTTTTTCCCATTTTTGACGGTAAATCAGTGCATCCCTGCGGGGATAGTTACCTTAGGTCTGCCACATCTCGCTTTGCTGGTAAATGTATTCAATTCACGAAAACTTTGTATAGTTTTCGCTACACAGATCTGGCTACCACAGCTCACAGCTCCCCATACAAGGTGAAATAATCCTTGTTGATAGCTCTTCCTGCTGCAAAATACAAATTTGGGCTCTCATTTCTGTTGATAAATCTTTTATTTTCCCCATTTCTGACTATGTCTAAGCACACACAAATTTGAATTTTCACCGGAAGTGTGAATTTAAATTAGTAGTTTTGCATATTAAAACAAATATTTATAGTTTTAAACAATTTATTAGTATTAGTATCTAAAACACAAAAAATGTTATTAATAAAACGTGTTTATGTGTTTTTTCTGGGTGATTCTAAACTTTTGAGCACGATTGTACAACGTAGGTCCCAAGACCGATCCTTACGGTACGCCGCATGACAGAGGGATTGCATTGGATCTGTGACCGATGACTTGGACAGATTGAGTACGATCACTTAAAAAGGACGCGAACCAATCGATTACAGGGCTTTTGAATTTAAAGCGTTCAAGGAGATACTATCATCAACAGTTTCAAATGCGGCGCTGAGATTGAAAAATATAACGCAAGTGACGAAACCATCATTTTGTGCAATTGCTAGATCGTTATCAAGCCTAACGAGGGCAGTTTAAACCGACTGGCAAGGCGAATAATGGTTATTCATTAACAAAACTTGTTGATCTGCTTGGATACCATGCGTTCAACGAATTTTGATAAATATTTAATAGACAATTAATATGCGAGTGATGGTAAAAATTTAGGCAGCTAATTTGTAAACGGCTTTGTAATTGCATTTTTGAATAACTAACATATTTTAATTTTCTAACAAACAATTAAACCAAATATAGCTAAAAAAATAAATTTCGTAAAAATGTCGAAGAAAAAGTGACATGATTTACTCTTTCTACAATGTCAATCAACATGAATGTAATAGTTTCATATTGCTCTTTATCAATGAAATTATTGTGCGCTATTTGAGAATCATGCATAGAATGATTAACAGACACTGAGAGTGACCGACTGTATGTTCCCTTTGTTTATAGAAGTGTGCATTTTATGTATTTAATAGGTATTAATTTACCGTTTCGTTAATCATTGACATTTTCGGGTAGTTAAATGACGATGCCGATTGTTTTATTCCCCTTTGATGTTAAATATTCTAATAATAATATTCTATTAGAGGTTAAGAATTATGTCAAAATGTTATTAATTAAGAGTTTAAACTAGCATAATAATTATTCACTCAATTTTGGGCCATGTTCATCGATCTCGTGAAAGTAATTAGTTAATTATGTTTCTTGACCGCACCTAAAGTAGGTAGCTATAAAAGTAGCTGCAAGTTTATTGAAATATTGAGATTAGGATTTAAAATACTTCACGTCAAGAAGATGACATTCTTTTTCCCTGATCCGTTTTATTTTTATTTCTTGAAGTAAAGTACCTCATATCAATTATGTAATCTACGCATAGATATTCCGTTCTCAGCAGCATGGATCGCAGCTGAAGAAAAGGTTGTTTTTTTATTTATTTAAATGCTACTAAAAACTGGGAAGGGTTATGTTGCAGCGAATGAGTCATTTGTGGTGGTAATCTTTTTGTAAATTACTATCATGATTTGGACACTAAATTTAATGAATTGCCATTAATCCTTGCTCACTATTTGCATCTTAATGTGATACATTAGCATTAATTTTAATTACGAAAGATAAAAATAAAATAAAAAGTTAAATCAACAGACGTTTTTGTGTATATTTTATATTTCTATTATACAGATATTATGAGGAAATTATTGAATTTAATTCGAAATATTGAAACCCATGCATAGATAGATAGATATATATAAGTATCAAGTTGTTAATATTATTGTTGATGGCCAATGGCATCACAATTTATACATTATATACTTTGTAAGAGCTGTTCATGCATCAGTTCAGCAGTTGAGTCCTGCTTCCATGCAAATAAGACACAGGGGCATTTTCAAATACACAGGTAGCAATATTGTAGGCAATGAATCTGCGTGGCATGCAAATTCCAATGGTCTAATAATATGTGCCTAGGATATTATGTACGGTTTTTCCCTTTCATTATTTATATAATTATTACAATAACTTGAAAGAAAAGTAAAAAAACAGTTTCATAAAGGAAAAAAACAAAAAACAACACAAGGTGTATGCATCAAAGTGATAATTGTATATGTATGTATTTATGTATGTATATTTAATGTATATATAAAACTATATAGAAGGTTCAACCCGAAAACAAATTGGTGACGTAAAACCGTGTCTATAGAAATATAGAGGAAAACAAAGGCTTAGGCTGGGAAGGAAAGGTGTGTGCTACATGCTTCCCTCTATTATTCTCGCTCAATCGCAAGAGCTCCTGGACCCATGTGCATTACTTCCTGGTGCATCTGTGCGAGGACACAGAAAAGACAGAAGAAGGAAGTGATACAATCCCCAACGAAGGAACCATCGATGCCCTGACGCTCTCGGACTTTCTGTCGGATCATGGGAACTGTGATAATCACTGCTGGGGTAAGGGTCAGGATACCGCAGAGGATGCAACTGTCACCAACAGCCTCGGCGTCCTTACCGACTGTGTAGCAGGGCACGAGGTAGGACAAGATGCAGGCTCCTGGATGGTAGAAAGGGAGAAGGGTGTTGAAGATAATTATCGACTGGTTGCAATAAAGGATAGTCATTATCATCGTAACAGTATTTATTGTAATAATTTGGTGGAGTATATAAAAAGAATGTACGGATCTCACAATGACCATGTTATGTAAAACATTACAAGGGGAACTAGGAAGGTTTATGTCAATGTATTACATTTACAAACTTTAAATATATACTTTTACATATTCAACAAAATAAATTTCCTTATTTGGTATGTGTGATGTCCAGTAATATCGACTATTTCAAATGTACATATTATATACTTACTTTTCGTATATATTCTAAAGGCGAAATTTAGGAAACTTTTCAACATAATACCTAAATCAGTGGAAATTATTTATTAAATCGACGCGAGACTATAATGGGATCGGTGCTGATAAGGAAATGTAAATATTAACACTAAAAGTAGGTAAATAGAGGGCAATAAGGTAAATAAATAGAGAATGATAATCTTTCAAAATACCTAATGTCTCTTTGTAGACAAACACATTTTGTGAAATCAGTTTATTTAATAATATAAATGTTGATAAAATATTGAATACAACTATAATTTTGAAATGTCTTTTTATCAATTGATTATAATGTTAATAAATATATTAATATTTTCTTTTAATTTGTATTTAAATCAAATCAAATAATATGTATGTGATTATAAAAGTTCGTGTGACAAAAATTCATTTCGTCAATTATTTTATCAGAAGTTAACCAGCGTCTTGAGAGGAGAGTATGGTCACACTATATTTTTATTTCACTGAACATACGGATTACCATTTGTAACTCTGGTTCGACAAAATGCAAATGAGTCCACAAAACTCAAGTTAACCTCCGTCCTTAAACTTAATTAAGTCACTTTTCACTTTCTGAATTAATCCACAATTAATCCTGAATTAATACAACATATTTCTGTAGTACATACTTATAAATTTCCATTTTTTTTGAATATATATATGTATCGTAAATATATGCCAATTGCGTATAAGTTTGATAAAAAGAGAAAAATAAATATTATTTTCATGAATGCCTAATTTGACAAAACTTTATAATTTGTGCATCAAAAATTATGGTGCTTATACATCGAAAATATTTGGATTATAAACATTTATGAAAATATAATTGTTTTTTATAATTCTCTTTTTATGAAAATCATATTTACCTTAATTAAAAACACTTATTGCGTTATAATTATTATAATGATTTATAACCATCAATCGACTATCAATATTAAAAGTATTTTAGAAGGATAACTACATTTTATTAAGAATATATTCTATTATAAATTCTATTCTATATTAAATTCTATGTTTCCATCTGGTACATTTCTGTCGTAATTTTTCAGCATTTCAGAACTTAATTTTAGTACCGTTATTCAACGATTTAACAATATAATGAAAGACACTCGTTTTGTTCCAAAAATATATAAAATATATTCAGGGTGGAACATTTATTTCTCTACAAACTGTATTCTTGACATATAATTTTCATATGCTTGATCTAAAATGCTCTTTTATAGAAAAAATGTTGCTAAAGGAATCGATTGTTATTTTCTTTAAAAAAATAAACAGAATGCAAAATTAAGACAAAAAAAACTGCATTAAAGAAATTACATTAAAGAAATATGATGAAAAAATAAATTAATGTGAATATATTGAAACCTTTTTGAATATTCGACACAAGCAGACTTCTTTTAGATGCAGATTTAGTAGAATATATCAAAATTCATCATACGCGTATAATATAATAGAGAACAGAAAAGACGCGTATTCTATTTGAGATTAGCATCCGACGCTGTTAGGTCGAGGATCTAATCGATCATAAAAAAGCGTGGAGTTCTATTCTATGAGAACGATAAATAAAAAATGTGTTTAAGCACAAGGCAGCTACCGTATGCGGACGGAACTCTCATCCAAGGATAAATACTTCAGAAATATAATCCTAGGAGGATAAACGAAGATGTTATCGGCAGATTGTTAGCATCCGCACCAAACAAAGGAAAAATTTGATAAATGGTAATAATACTGCGCTTAATATAGAATTATTTCTAAAACTGAATAATACAAATGAAGCTAACAATAAGTTACCAAAGTAGATATTCTTAAGTATATAGGGGTAGTTGTGTTTATGGGTGTTCAATTAATGATTTGCGCAAGTCAGTAGTTAACAGATACGTTCCAAATTTGAGCAAACAGATAATGATTAGTATCTATTGGATGTATTCTTTTGGACTTCTAATGTGAAATACTTTACTGAAATGCTTTTTTATCCACATACATATAACCATAGAGTAAATATAGTTATATATATATATATAGTTATGCATATAACCTTGATAACCAATGATTGTCGATTGACAAATCGAAATCAATTTATTTAAATTCATTCGATTCAATATATTGGTATGCACCCTACTTAAGAGATATTTCGTACGTAACGGATAAATTAAATACGTACTTTTAATCTCCTTTTTCTCGTTGGCCTGTGTTCGAAAAACACACATACATCACCAAAGAAATTTAAATTTAGAAAAGCGATTTTGCTTTTAAAAAACTAGACTCCTAGACGACGCAATTATAATTAAAAGTGTAAAATAATTACCGCTTGCATGGTAAAACAAAGTAATTCAAAGTTAAAAAAAATATATCATAGAATTATGGATCAACTTCATTGATCACAGGAAGAATGGTCAAAAAGTAAACTGGCGGCCATTTTGATTTTAGAGAAAATCTGATTAATTTAATTCTTTAACGAGAATATTCCTTTAAATAATTTAAAACATTCTTGGATTTAAATCTTACCGCAATTATCAAAGCATCCGCAAAGTCCATGTTGAAATTCCCCCATGATAATAGTAAAATATTTCTAAAAATATATAATAATAAGGCTAGATTCTAGACACCTAGATCGTTGTCGGCAACAAACTGTATGACAAAATTGTGCGCGTCGACTTTTTAAAAAGGTTAACGTCGATTTGGAATAACATGGTAAGATTGTAAAAACGAGTGCGAAGGGGGGGAGGGGGGGGGCGCGAATTATTCGATCTGTGATTGGCTTAAATATTTTATATTTGTGCACTAGGTTCTGTAGATAATTTATGACTTCAATGCTATCTGTGCGATTCGATAGTGAACGAGTGAGATAGCTGATAATATAGGAAATCAACGAAGGAATAGGTTCTATGGTTCTAGAGTGGTTGTAAGGGGGTGAAGAAACAGATAGATTGGAATATTTAAGAGCTGCTTACATTATGTGCCTCCTATTGTTAACTTTGTTATAGGAGACGTTTAATCTGTGCCACAACTGAATAGCAACTTCTCTCAAATCCACTCCACACCCATTCAAACCCTTAAATACGATAAGATTAGTTATATATATGCAATATGTGAAAAAATTGCTCAACAATATTTCCGGTATACGTGTATAATATTAAATATTGTATAATATAATCTTATTACATTACGAATATATACAATATGTTTATAAATATTAATTAATATTCAGTGATCTGGAGGTATTGATTTTATTGCATGGTTTCCAGTATATTTGTTTTCGCAGTTAGTTATCTTTATTTTGGGGATATTTATTATGATATATGAGAGAATGTGTATTATCAAAATTTTTATGCTGCCGTCGTTATAGATTACGTCGTTAGAAACTATATTGATTGTATTTTGCTTCGAATAAAGTTACGAATAGCCATTGTTTAATGATAAATAATTTTGTTATGAGCTTATTGTCTAAACAATCATTAATAGTTTAATTAAAAAATTATTTTGCAGCATATTTTATTTTGAGGATTAAAAAGAAGAAGTTATGTAAACATACCTATTTTATGTAGCCATGTTTAAATAATATGTCTAATAGTTTCATGCCGAATATTTTAAATACTCTAGATAGTTTGTAAATTGACATATTTTGATCAAATCATAATATTATTAGTAATAATAACAATTTAAAATATAATATTTGTCTACATTTTTTGGGTAATAATGAAACAATAACCGATATACATTTAAACTACAACTAGAGAGAACACGCACCTGCTAAAGTGTCATTTCGGTTTCGATAAACATGGGTTCTAAAAGGGAGATATAATAGCTTCCTGTTTTATCAGTGTGAAAGCACAAATAAAACATAGATAATTTCCAATAACAATTTTAAAATGCTGAATATTTTATTATATTGAAATATTTATTTGTTCATACAATATTTCAAATAGTTTATTAAAACAAAGTTATTCAAAAGAAAATTTCATGTTCACGTATCCGGAAATAATATATTTATAAGAAGTTAAGAAAAAGCAATTGAAGTCTTCAGACACATTCGGGTATTAGGTATTAATGGCATGACCCCTCTCTACTAACTAATTGTTTACTGATGTAACACTATGTCATTTATCACAATCCCCGCTTAACTTATTGTACCAATACGTACATATTAGCGACAAAAATTATTTATAATATAAGTCTGCACTTGATAAACCTCCATTTAATAAAGTTTAACAAAAAATACGCTATTGATAGAACTGACAAAATCAAAATTATTAAATATTAAAAATTGTAGTGAATTCTATCCCATGTCAATGACTCGACTTTGTCAACGGTTTTAGCCGGCAACAATGTATAGTTATTGTATGTCTATAGCAGTCTGCAATGAAAATTTTTGAAGCTGCGTTCGCATAGACTATAGTAACTTAGCAGACTGCAATGAAACTAACTATGGATTTATACATTGCAGTCTGCTGGAAATAAATCAAAAATGCATTTAAAAAACAATAGAAATTTGTAATCACATTGTTGCCTTTGGTTGAAGTCAATAGATATTCAATACATTTTTAAAAAATTTAATAGATATATGCTTAAATATGCCTTTGGTTGAAGTCAATAGATATTCAATACATTTAAAAAAAATTTAATAGATTTGCTTAAATATATTTGCCTTTAGCTTTGGTTGGAATCAATAGATATTCAATACATTTCTTGTATGTTTATAGCTAGTCGGCAATAGAAATACAATAACTATACATTGATATCCCTCTACAATCTTAATCTTGTAAATTAATTAATTGTAATCATTGCATATGTGCACGTGAAAATAATGTTTATCTAACATGAAACTAGGAAATATATGCTTTGTGATATCATTATTCAACCTATACCAGTTTTATATACCAACTCTTAATATTTTTAATTGTTATTTTAATGTTTCTTAGCGTCTGTCAAATAATATAACCAATTTGTTTATTGTTTCCTAAATGTTTTTATTTCCGTATTTGCAGAAATCTTTAAATTGTTATCGACAGTTATGTTTTTAAAATATCAATATTAAATTTATTAAATATAGACTATATTTAATATATATAAGTATATATATGATATAGGTTTACTTTTTTCGTGGATGGATAGGTTTGAAAATATGCACCTACATAAACGTACCTAGTCTTGTTTCCTTTGATATATTTCAGGTACTGTTTCGGGAACGGTTAGAAAAACATGACTTTGTTCCTGTGAAAGTGAAGTCGGAAAACCGAACCTTTTCATTGAAGGCACAGGTTAAGAAAACATTCGCAACTCCGATTTGTGTGTCCACTTATAAAGCTTTAAAGGCACAAAAAGATTATTTTATTTGGCCAGCAATGGTGGACTCCGCCGATGTCGATTTAAAAGACATTATTTTCGTGCTGAATAATTGTGAGGTTTTAAGATGTGGTGTCCATCCATTTCCTGGCCTTAATATTGCTATGTTTAATTAAGCTTTAATACTGACATGCTTTAACATTATTACCTATTTTTATTTACGTACGTCATGGAGTGTATTATTGTTTTATATTAACTGTTATTTTTGTTCTTAGCTATATACATTTTATATATATTTACTGGGATAAATATGCAGTTTCATTATTAAAGCAATACAATTAATTGTGGATAAAACTTTTTGTATAAATTCTTTTTCAGACGTAATATGTCAAAGAAGTAGTAATTAACCCTTAATAGTCCTAACTTATACAGTTTTCATTATAATATAATTATAACTAATGCCTACTATTGCTTATTCTATCAAATTTTATAATTGTTATTTTTTATATAATGCTGACTTCATTTGACGTTTGCTTATAAAATTATCTATTTTTACCTAAAATATATATAATTTTTTTGGTTTTTTATATGCTTTGTATATAATGCAAATGTATAGATACGTAAATTAGAGGTTTTATATCCCCAGTCAAAATGTGATTTCGACTCAATTTAAGACATTCTTATGAACGATTTTGATTAGTTTGAATTGCGTCAGTAAATTTCTCTACGGAATTACAATACCTGAAGACTCATTTTTTCCGTCTAGACAATATTCTCTCATATCTCCGGACGTAATATTTTTTAACGCGGAATTTTTTACCATCATAAGTTGCGTCGGATTTTTTTAGAGTTATACTCTACGTTAAATTTATTTTATTCAAATTATTAAATTCTACTTGTGGATCATTTTTAATGATCATGAAGTTAATATTTTTAATAAAGTGATTCAGATTTAGTCTACCAATATTTTTAATGATTATATATTATACTAACTTGTTTTTATTAAAATTAAATATATTTAATTTTATTATTGCATTTTGTACAATATTTGCGGATATAACTTGCTACTTTTTGTTCCACCTTTTATAATTTCCTATAGTTATAACGTACTACTGTCGAATTTTAGTAATTTTTATTAAACAATGTCAAATTTTATTAACATAATTCTATGTATTTACTTTTCTTAGCACCTTGTACAAAGAAATGTATGTAATAATAAATAGAGCATCATAACATTGCATCAACAAATTCTCATCCTGGATAAAACGTACCTCTGATATAAAGTACTTTTTTGGACGGTCCCTTGAAGTACGTTATAGCGGAATTATACTGTATAATATACTTCTGGTTCATGCATTTAATTCCTTTGTATTTAATCATGCTACTATATGATGTTATAATAGAGATTAATATTTCATTACAATTTAAAGATTGTAGAATAAATTTAAAAAGCCAAGAATAAAAATAAGCTTAATTATACGTGTCTACAAATTAAGATTTTGAATATATTACTTATTCAGTTGGACCATTTTATCATTGGCTGACAGTTTGTCATACAATCATTTAGATGACATTCGGTCGGAAGACTTGCAGTTATGTTTTTGAATAGCTACGTATAAAAATAGAAATTATGTGAATAACGTAATATATTATAATTTAATTGTAATTGAATAATTTTGTTAATACATAGTAGTCCGGCAGACAAAGTCCGGATTTTCACCTAACCCTAAAATCTCTGATATAGTTTTTTTCTTTGCTGATTAATTATCATTAGGGTGTATATGTAATGATATCTAGGGTGGTGTGGACATTTCCCCTATAGAAAATGGATTTTAAAATTCCATATATGGATAACCAACGCCACGGATTTTAAATTTTGCTTAAAAAAGTTATATAAAAATGTTCACACTGCGCAAATTTAATTTTTTTATATTCACGTCTGAATATAATAATTGTTTTCCATGTTTTATAGTTATCGATTAAATATATTTCTAGTTTTTTTGTGATTTTCCCCATCACTGAGTAAAACCGTTTTTAGTAATTTTTAATAAAATTATATAATTTAGTTACAAAACACTAGTATTAATACTTATATATACTTGAGACAAAAACAAGCATGGCATGATTGCGTAATGTTATTAGCAATATAATATAATCAAATATGGGATTTAAGTGTGTTGCATATTTTTTGTAATTAATTAAAGTTAAGGGTGTGTCTAATCCTACTTTCCCCTACTTATTTCAATATTGTAATTTAAACTGTAGGTAACTTTTTATATCTTATAGGTATCTTTTGATATCTTGACACACATCCTGTGAAGTGAAAGATGGATAGCCTCTTAGAGGGTTGCATGAAACTAGGCGATACTGCAAAGTAGCTAGGTGAATCTAATAGGGTAGTCTCTGTAAAAACCTAAAAACACAATTCTTAAATTCTTACTTATTTTCAATATTAAGGCGTATGAATAAAAATAAGCTTAAGCTGTAGGTAACTTTTTATATCTTATAGGTATCTTTTGATATCTTTACACACATCCTGTGAAGTGAAAGATGGATAGTCTAGTAGGGGGTTGCATGAAACTAGGCGATACTGCAAAGTAGCTAGGTGAGTCTAATAGGGTAGTCTCTGTAAAAACCTAAAAACACAATTCTTAAATTCTTATTTTCAATATTAAGGCGTATGAATAAAAATAAGCTTAAGCTAACGCTAAATTATTTAGTTTAAGCTCATAAGCTTTAATTTATAAGTCAAAGCTTGAACTTCTAACGAAAGCTTAGTTTCGGTTTTAAATTCGAATTTGTCTTACCTTAAGAGTTAAACTGGGGGTGGGTGGGTGGGGGTTGCTGTTGATGACATGGTTTAAAAACAGCTAAATTTTGATGACGTAATATGTGAATGTTCCCTTACTATTTTTAAAAATTGTTAGTTTCGAAATTTCTGTATTTTAAATAAATTTATAATGGCTACTTTTAATAATTATTACTTTACTTAATTAATTATTGTTATAATTGAAGAGTTTTCAGAGAATGATGAAAATTTTGATGAAAGAGCCGGAGAAGCAACAGAATGTATAAATAAATTCATTGTGACTCTTCTCAAATTCCATCCCATTTTATTGGAAAAATCCCAATTGTCAGAGGTTAAAAGAAAAAAAATGGATGCTAGTAAAATTGTAATTGAGCAGCTGAAACAAACCCTTGCTATCACTTTGAATTCAAATCAACTTTCGAAAAATATTTTAAATATGAAACAGTGTTTCAAACAAAAATTAGATTTGAATAAAACAGGAAATAGAAAAATTATTTTATTAGCTACCCTGGCAAAAAAGACAAAAGAAATTTTAAATGTGGATAAAATCCCGTGTTTTCTGCAACACCTGAGGTGGTGTCAAGAGCACAATTAGAAATTCTAAATATCTAAAAAGATTAACTAATATTTAAATTCTAATATTATTAATAAAATATTGTAATATCTAGATTTCAGGTTCTATCTAGGATTTGCAGAGACAAGTTTTAGAGAAACAACTACAATGCTACACAATGTGGGAGAAGAAATTGAAAATGAATAACTATCTGATACCTAGTATAACTAACTAAAAATAAACTAACAGTTCTTGAAATTATACCTATGGCTATGTATACCTGTACACCTGTCTAATATACTAATTATAACCAATAGGTATA
>JAYRBW010089271.1:0-21704 GCA_036023295.1 Invenusta paracnida
CACGTATACCTCGTTTTGAGTGGCAATTCTTAGAGATTTACCAGGTAAACCATACTGGACCTCCTCGGCCGCCATAACAACACAACAACATAATATTTAAAATATTATTGATAACAGTGACAAAATTTTAAACTAAGAAAATATATTACCTTGATTGTCTTCCGGGGTCGCAGTAGGGCGAGTTTCTTAGCGGCCGCTTCAATTTGAGAAGAAGCCCCCAAAAGCTCCTCTTCAGCAACTGTTGTGGGGTCTGTTGGATCCACCAAATTCGACTCTGATCAGATTGTATGAAGAAGGAATGTAAACATTATTATATGGCTACATATCGTTGGGTGTGATCTGAGTTATTACCTTTAAGACGTGAAGCAGCCTCGCTTAAATCATGAAGGTTTTGTGCTACCTTTCTCGATGTTAGAGTCAACTGGAGTTTGGCAGGGCTGCCCTTGCCTTCCTGTACAATCTATAATGTAAATATAAAAGAATATTCAATTTGTATGATTTTAGAAATAGTTATACAATTATGTATTATAATAAAGATCAGTTTAATTGATAGGCGTTTAATTGATACTGCGTGATATTGTAAATACAAAGTTAAACAAACAAGACAATTTAAATTCGGGAAATTAAATTTGAAATACGATTTTAGTATTTAAACATAAATTTTCATATAAAATAAATAAAATCCTTAAAAGATCGCTAGATATATATTTAAATATTTACAAAAGTAATCGTATATAGCTTAGAAAACATACTACTGGCCAAACTATAAGTAGTATATCAGGAATAACTTTGTCAATTGCATATAAATTAAATCAATATATAAAGTAAAACAAATATCTATGGTCTATCGTAATCACATACTGTAGACATAGGAAATGCTCCTCAATATATTAGTAATATAATAAAAAATAATAAAGTTATCTAATTAAAATATTTAATCTAAAAACTTTAATAAAATGTATAATAACATAATCGATTATTATATAAATAAATGTGAAAAAAAGAATACACAAAGACAAACGATCATCATAAAAACAAATGAAATCTCGGTTGGTACCTTTATTGGCCCTATTAGATATTATAATATATTAAAATTAGTTGTACAGATATAATAGATATATTACTTAAAGATAATTAAGAGTAGCCTATATTTTTTTCTAATAGAATTACCTGAAGCAGATGTCTGAAGAGTTCGATAACACATTGCACGCTGTCCTTGCCAGCGTTCAGTGCTCTCTCCACTCCTTGCTTCTCCTCCGCCTCTTCCTCCTCTGACAGACTGTCACCGTTCTCCCTGTGCAAATGTCCGTCGCTATGGACGCTCAGAGTGGAGTAGAGCTGACGGACCAGGTCGGTCACTGCTTTCCTCCCCGCGTTGGCTGCTAGCATCAACTGAACAGTCCGTGGAAGTAGAAAAATATTGAATTTAATCTGAGTTAGTATTTTTTTTGACAATGACTTACATCTTCTTGTTTGCCTGAATTTCCCGCTGTAACAGCTTTTCCGGTTGCGGCAACGACCATTTTGGTAACGTGGACGAGTTCCAGGGGCGATGACATAATTCCACCTGGTTCTCCTGCGTATAGTGTATGGAAAATTATTATATAAAGTATGTATACTATGAATACATGATAAATCATTTTTAGTATACATAATCATGGAGTACAAACTTAAAATAAATGCAATATTTTTGTATTATTTAGCAACAAGTCAGTATAATATAAATAATTTATTGTCAATACAAATTTGCTGAGTTTTTTTAAGAGAGAAGATTCATAGACGTTATTTTTATTTTATCGGTAGACAATTACACTATCTTAATATATCTCAAGCTTTAAAAAAGGTTTAATAAATACAATAATATGACATAGTAATGTGAGATAGTAAATTATAGTAAATATATAATTTTTGTTGATTTTTAAAATAAATACAGTCTTGGTATAATTTAACTGACAAATTCTGCTATTAAATGGTTTGATTCTAGAGATTTCGTACAAAACCAGTATATAATGTTACACAGTACAAACTGTAAATCATCATAGATCATGTTCTCAATTTAAGATGAATTTAGCATTAAATGAACAACATGGAATAAATAGACAGTTAGTTACTAAGATACTGGAAGTACAGTCATGTATTAATTATAATTTTAATCGTGAGTATATAATATTAAAATAAAACCTTAAGAAATTTACAGCACAAATTCAAAAATTTAATATATAAATAAAAAACAATCTTAGTTCTTCAAATAATTTTAATAATCGTATGTTTAACAAGCAAATCAAGAAATGAAAAGCGACAGTATGCTGCTGGTCTAAGAAAAACAATTACACACAGAAATTAAATCTATAACATATAAATTGATAGACAGACCTAAAGGAATAGATTTCTGCTTACCAGCATCAGCGGATGGAGATGTCGTGGCAGGATCCCATTGGTCAAGACCACGACCCTCCTTAATCATAGCCTCCAGTGCTGCTTTAAGTGTCCGAGTACCGCGAAGTGTCTCATCCTCGGCGGTGTGAGCTGTCTTGAGAAGTGTGCGCACACTCTGTGTAACAGCTTCTGTTTCCGTGTTCAGGGAGGATCTGGAGGGAAGGCGGAGGTCCAATGTGTTCAGTGAAGATGAATAGAAGGCGTTGTAAGGTATATTATACAATCATAACGACATAAAGACCTGAGTGAAAAAGTGTAACAGATTTTGTTTTTGGTCTGAGCAAAAAATTAACGGATCATTTCAACATGCACAAAAATAATTACTTAAGTAAAATACACAATCTACCGCTGTTTTACATTAGTGGCTTCAATGAATTATATATAAGTCATATAATCAGCAAAAATAGCATGATTATTACTACGTAACTGTTTAACTTACTCTAGTTTTCATTAATTAATATTTTTTTAGATCTAGTGATTTATATCACTACATATCATAGAGTTGTCATGACTGATTTTTGAAATCTTCTCTATAATAAGGTTATCCAATTGCATATTGCTATACAGTCACAACTACGTGGGAAAAATTACCATTTGTATATTCTCACAATACTGTATAGCTTACAAACTTTCAATAATAAGTTATTACCTTAAATAAAGATGAGAACTCAATATAGCTGAGAATAACCAAATTTTGACAAATTCTGCCTAATTTTTTTGGAATAGGCAACAAGTAAAATTCAAATTTATAAAGTGTTTACAAAATTCAAAGATTTTAAACACCGGAAACCAGGATCTGGACTTATATGCCATGTATCATCTTCATCAGTATGACAAACTGTTATCCCACTCGATCTCTCCTAACGATACAAATTATGCGTCAATCAAGTCAGAAAAAAATTGCACAAAACATAGTAATTTCAAATGAATCAGTTTTCAATATCCTATAGAAATTAACACTTGAATGTTACCAAGCATATTGCTATACTAGCACATGCTACAATGCCACAAACTTTAAATTTGATACATCGAGGAAAATGTTTGGTATTTGAACAAAGCTGTTTTCAATTTCTCAGCCCTTCTTAATAGATTAAATGAATCATTTTACAGACAAACTTGCCTGACTTCATTAGACCAAATGAATGACCAACATTGACCTAAATTTTTATAATTAATTACCGTTGCCTTTGCATGACAACATCGGCTCGATAAACAATCTTAAACAAACTCGTCCGGATGAAACATTATCCAAAGAGCTACTACTGTACGGATATCGTGTCTCAGAAAGTGTGAGACTACGAATGGAGTTCACTTTAAATATCCTTAACCAAGATGTATTTCATGTTAGTATATTAACGTACATATTGTCTTTAAACTATTTAAATACCTTTGAACTGTTTTCATTTAACTTCATTTAAATGCTAGATAAGTAAATACTGTAATAATTACATTCAGTTTTTTCTAAGTTGGCCTTTTTAATGCGCAACTTGTATATTGATAAAATACAAATAATATAATAAATGTATCGTGTAAAAAAGTGAACCACAGATATTTCGTAATACAATGAGATTTATATTTAAAAAAATGGTATATATATATAAAAAGAAAACTGTAAAATAAGTTGAACAAATCTAAACTTTCTAATATGAATCCAAATGTAATTTTGTATATAATATGTATGCAGACTTGTTATGCACTGCTGAAAGTAAAAACATTTACCTGGATAATTGATATTATATATACATAATATGATATTAAAATGTATCTTTAAGTTGAGTATTAGGGTTTATCTCTAGAATCATTCGTGACTTTTCCTTGAAAATCTACTCTAATGTAACAAATGAGCCAGATATGGGTGTGTCATTCTAATATTTTACAGAAAACAAGTGATACTATTTAAAAAGATTACCGAAATAAATTTCTCACAGTGATAATGTAAGATTTTCAATGAGTTTGACGGCAATCAACTGCATTTTGAGAGAAATAAACTTGAAATATTTAAAGTTAGATAAAAGGACATTGGCAAAGATTACAAGATCGTAAGATAAAAAGCTTGAGAGAGAGTATTATCTTATGCAAAGACTAAATCTGTTTACGATAAAATATTTTTCAAGTCATGTAACTAAAGTACTTTCTCACCAATTAATGCATATAAGATAACCCGCCTATTAATTATAGTACCATCAGCTGGTACTCATGGATCTTTTCAGATAATATGTCATCGTTTAGAATTTTGTGTCTCCAAAGTCCCAGAGTGAATTAATACAACTAATAGTGCATTTATTATAGCTATATCGTTTTATAAATGGATATGAAAAGGGTCATAGTACAGATGTAATACAACTTCTCCGATGATACTGAATTCTTGAATGATGGCATGTTTGGTCAGAGGGCAGAGGTCGAAGTGTTCATTACAATATGCAACCATATAGAGAGAATTAATTGAAATCAGTTGGCACGTGAGACAGCCCACAAACTATCCTCGGTCTTAGCGTAGTACGAAGAGTAATAACCTCTTGATTATCATCACTCGTGACAAAAGTACAGGAAGACTCTTGTTTTATCAACATTAACGATAAATTGTAGTTACTGTCAATATAGTGACAGTTGCTTATAGATAAGATTACTATTCAGCAATATGTTATAATATCTAATTGATCATAACATATATTCGTTATACTATCTCTCAATTAAAATAAAGATCTAGTCAAAATATACTTATTTATTTAAGTTTAAACTAATTTGTCAGAAAAATATTTCGCAAACGAAATAATAGTACATACGTAATTTAATCATATCATTACTAAGTATAATAATCATAACATTATTTTTTAAATATTATATAAATATGTTGTTAAAATGTCTTTGAATGAAATATACTTACACTGTTTAAATTAGCGAAATAATTATTTAAAATTAATGTAAATAGAAATAATTCCAAAGAATTTGTGAAAACAGAAATATTAATTAAAAATTAATTACAGTTATTACAGGAACTTAAGACTAACATTTTAACAATATGTAGTATGATTTAATGTGCGTCTTGAAATAATTGTATACTTTTTCAGTACCATTATACATTATGAATCGTCTTTCAATGTAGAAATTCATTGCTTTGACCTGTCTGTAGCTATAAACGTTGTATATTATCATGTATTAATCTATGAATTGTGGATACTGATGCGTTTTTTGGTGCTTATTGCTGAGTTAAAGACATTAAAGTATCGAGTGAAGCTAGTATGAGGTATTTGAATTTGAATCTTGATACATTTTGTTATTCACACATAATAGATTGATAAATTCGGATACGTCACATTTCAAAAGTCCTAAATATCGTAAATGATAAAATTAAAATTGCGCCGTATTGCAATGTACCGTAATTATTTATTATATTAAATTTATAGATTTATTTAGTCTAAAAGACTAAAACATATAATAGACAATAAATAAAGGTTCTAAATATAAATACAGTTTGGAAAAAATAAATATTAAAACACAGCTATATAAAATTGTAATACGAAATTTAAACTTTGATAACTAACTTAATATTTTATTGACATCTCTAAAATATCATACTCGTATTTAAAATATTTAAAGTAAAATAAAAACAAAATATAAGTAAAAAAGTAGGCTAAAATAAAATTAAATGAAAAAGTAACTACATAAAAAATATTAACGAGTAAATGCGAAATAAGAGGGCCTCAATTGAATTAAACAATGATCCCAACTCACTTGGCAGCCTCGTCATTGTCAAGAGAGTGTCCAGCCAAAGACTTGGCCATATTGAGAAAGCTTGAGAGCGAGTTTGCCACATCCCGAGCAGCGTTGATGAGGCTGACTTGTGCAGATGCCTCCCCTGGTCCAAGCCGAGTGGCAGCTCTCTTAGTGACCTCCGAGAGGGCCTGAAGTCTAGCTAGAGCAGACTGGGCCATGTGAGACACCCGTTCCTGGGAAGTGCTATCTGCTTCTCCGTTCGAAAGGTGACCGATTTCGTTGAGGAGATTGGTTGAAGAGGACTCGATGCCAGTACGAAGATCTGCGAAACTTACCTCTGTGGAGAAAGGGGTGACTTTGTAAGTCTTGGTAAGTTACTCAATCACTTACTAAGTAAATTGCTAAGTAGCCTTGCTAACTTTCTTACAGTTTTTATAAGTACTTTTTAGTATAATTTAGTAAGATTTTCTAAGTTCTTGGTAAATTATTTTCAGATAATTTTAATTATGTTTCTAAGTCTTTAGTAATTTTCCCAGAGATACTCACACTTGATAGTTATTTGGAATGTAATTTTGTAGTTTTGTCAGTCATTAAATTAGGTAACTATCTTGTACCTTATGTATTCGTATATGTAGAATGTGGTATAATTATAAATTGTTCTAATAATATGCTTATCATTATGGTCTAGGACAATGCTAATGTTTTATATATAATATTATTAACCGAGAAGATATTAACATTTACAACAGTTAAAAAATATATATGTATTTATGTTAATAAGTAAGCAAAAAATAGAAAAATATTAGATGCAAATTATATTTTATACACCAGGGTACATCAAAATTTAAACGAATTTATTAGAAAATGTTGCAATTATAATGAATTAAAAAGCAATAAAAAAATTCGGATTATATCACATATTACACGTAAAACAGATTTCATATATCCATGCATGCCATGTTAATTGTAAATTATAAAATAATATAGAGATCGAAAAGAAGACCATGAAACCTTCTTTGTCATCTCCCGAGAGTGTTCCAGCAGTAGCAAAGAGAATGGTGGTGTCTAGATCTGCCACAATAGCTGTCACCTCGCTCACGGTTCGTATGCAGGCCTGAGTGCCGCATGCACTGGCTTGCAGGGCCGATACTAGTGACGTAACACGTTCACTGACCAATCGGGAATGTTCAGGGAGTTGGAAGCGAACAAGATCACTGCAGGCTTGTCCCAGGGACTGGAAATTGTATAATAAAAAGAGATATTGGCTATCTCCATCTATGTTTTGAGAACGTTTAGACAAAATTAGCGGATTAATTATTAATATCGTTATGCATTTGTTAACATTAACTATTTAATTTCATTCAGGTGAATGACAATAACGGATTCAATCAATATTCAATAATTAAACAATTTGTACACGAAAACTAGCAGTGAAGAATTCGTTCATCACCGCAAATTACTTTAAATATTTTACAAATACATGTTTTCGGAATTTTAAGTTATCAACTTAGTATCCATAACTTTTATATGCCAGCCATAGCTATATGTGATGCCAGCCGCATAAATTGGCAATCAGATATTTTTAATATACCAATGCTATTCTTTGATATAGGTATTATTAATTTAGTCGATATGTTTATTTACTTCCATTAATTATAATTAATGGAATAAATTATAGTAAAATATAGTAAATTAAAAGAACTATACTATTACATAAATTCAAGACTAATTAATAATTTATTTTGTTAAGTTAAGCTCGCATAATAGGTAGAAAGGATGAAGAATAGTCTGTCGTTGTAAATAAGAACTTAATATGTACCAGATTGACTAAACTGAACAACCTGAATACTGTAAAATGAAATTGAAAACATATAGTTTCTCTTATAATTGTATCTATGAGCCCAAAATATAATCCCCCAAAATTAATACAATATTACTGGTTCAGCCTAATTCAACGAATTTTTACTGCAAAATGCCAAGAAAAACCAAAAGATTAACATGCTGCGTCAAAGAAGGCGTGACATTCTTAGAGTAGGAGAAAAACATGCATTCCAGTACATTTTTATTTTTATAAAACTTAGTCAAAAACATTTGCAAATCCCCAAATAGACAAAGAACCCGACATACAGACCTGCACTGCCTGACGGATTCGAGCCGCATGTTGCGGAGAATCAGCGAGCGAGTGCTGGATATCATGTGCCGCTTGTGCCAATCTGGCAAACTCCTGGCCCAGTCCCGCCGCTAACACCGCTACTTGGGCCTCCCCTTCCCCGCCCACACCGGCGACGGTAGAGGAAGTGGAGGATGCGAGGAGAGTTGGCGCAAGAGACGCGAGAGAGCGTGCGTGCTGCTGAAGCCTGGTCTGACAGGAGACCAGATTCATGTCACCGCAGTCTGTTTCGTCACGGTGAACGTCGAGCTGGAGAGTTAAGATAAAAAATTGTTAATGTTGTGAATGGCTTAAATTTTGAAACAATATTAAAAGTCATTCAGTGTAGTTTAATTGTCATGAAAATAAAAAGAATAAATAATCATGGAATCATGGAAAAGACAAAGCCATGCGTTTTTCGTTAGTTTTCGTTGGTGAAAATACTCTAAACGAATTAGTAAAATAAATATTAATTAAAAAATAATACTAACAATTATTTAGAAATAAAATTTCTGTTAATTCACTTTGGGAGTTGCCACCGATAGAATCTATGAAACGTGTTTTTTCAATAATTATTTATATTACATAATTAATAACAGTTTTATAAATTATATATATATGTGGCTAAACCCGCTCTTAAAACTAATAAAGGGTAAATTGCATGTTGTCTTGACGGAATATATTATGTATAAATCTTAATTAATTAATTATAGCATTGAGCTAATTATCGATTGGTTAGTTGAAGACTATAGCCCGCGACTAATTAATTAAGATATATATATATACCAGCAAGACTATAGTAATGAACCGTATATTACAAAATAATATTAATATTTTATTAACTTATTATTAATAATAAACTTTATTTTGTTTCTATTATCGTGATAAAAAAAGTTGTCCAGAATCTATGCAGCACATAGCTTTTAATTTAATTGTACAATTGCATAATGGGACAATTTGTTTGAAATGATTTTAATGTTTAAAAAATCGTGTTATTTCATTTTGAAAACTTTTAAACATATTTATTATGTGGTTGAAATTGTGAAAACTTTTTTCTTTAAATTATAAATGCTTATCATTTTTTTTATTTTCTAAAACAATTAACGATAAAAAATTAAATTACGAGTTATCGTAACTTTTTAAAATTTAATGTTACATATTATGAAGATTTAACGTATTAGAAATAAGATATCAATGTCTACTCTATGAAATGCTAATGGGTAAAACATTAAATAACTTATCACTAATAGTAAAGAAAAACGAAAACGAATATTTACATTATTATTTGTGAAATTACCAAACATATCCTGTAAATTAGTTGTACTCCTAACATAGATCATTATTCTTTTCTTGCTAAATGCATCCTAGGAAATCTTTACTAGAGTGTGACGACTTGTATACCTTATATCTAGAAATATATGTGTACATCAGTAATTTATATATTCCTTGAATCTGAAATGGATTTAACTAATTTGTACGCTGACTTGTTATTTATTCATAATTTACTAATAGATTAAGCATTGTTTCTGTTGACTATACGATTAATAGGAAGAACTCTTCTGAAAAAAATACCGCTAAATCTAGTTCCAGAATAAAAATACATTTCTTTATTAAGATTCTATTTGAGCTGTGCATGACTAAACTTTAATATCCCAATTTTTATATTTTAAAATAAAATAAAAATTAATTATTAATTAAATAGGTATGATTATTAGATATTAGTTTTTTAAAGATATTTTAAAGTACTATGCAGCTCAAAACTTCTACATAGTAGTTTACATACTATAGGTAGCTACTAAACATAACATTATTTGTATTTTGTATACCTATAATGAGTACATCACGTTGTAAGAGATAAAAATCAATTCCTTCGACGATTTAATAAAAACCGGATTCACCGTAATTTCGTGAAACTAACATTAAATTACTTAAGACATTTTAGAAATGCAAAATCATTTATACACAAAGAAATATCTCTGTGTAAAATTATTATTATTATTATTATTGTGTAGCTTTCTATTGTAGATATATGATTTAAAAACTTTATAAATTATAAAAAAACTGCACTTACCTTTGCACATGCGTTGGTTATGCTTTCAATGACGTTGTCAAGGTCTCCTTGTCGTGTAGCGACAGACTTTAGAAGACCAATTAGATCCTCACAAGCTTCCTTTAGTCCTGTTCCAGCTTCCTTTACGGCGGTGTGTTCTGCAAAAGCCTGAAGGGAGATTACGTAATATAAAGAAATTAAAAAAGACATTCTAAACGGGAAAAAATAAGAAAATACTTTTCTATAAATTGTAATCCATAATATATAACAGTAAATTAATAAAACCAAGAAAAACCCAGAAAATGTATAAGGAAGAAATTAAAAGAAAAAACACTTTCTAATTGAACATTAAAATTATTTGAATATATTCCATGTTTATTATAATACAAATAAACAGATTACTTAGAAAAGATTGTCACACTGTGTTCACTTAAACACCTTGCATCTATTGGGCTAAACTCTTTTCCACACCTAACTTTGTATGATGTAAACAGATTAAAAAGACACGCAAACTATAAACATTTACAATAAATCTATATTTTGAAAAATTATTAGAAATAATATATTAATGCAAACAATCTTTATGTGTTTCTGAAAAATTGTAAAATGCACGTTTCAATTTATTTATCTAAAATAGCAATATTGAAAGAAGTTTTCATATAGATAAAAAGTACAATGTAAGTAATATTAGAATATTCAGTTTGACCATTTTTAAATATCTTTCTATTATTATGTTATGTGGATTTTATAATATATTTTATTAAATTTATGTCACTATACTTTACATCTAAATAATAAAGTCTCACCTTGGGGTCTCCAGCTGCTGCCTGCAAGGACTGAAGAAGTTCTGAAGTGGCCTCAATAACCGTCTTGGTCAACTGGAGAACTTGATGCTGATCTTTGCTGCGGCGCATGCAGCTTGCTCCTTTCATGGAGGCCTGGGAACAAGAATAGGGCGTTTGTGCTAAATAAATAATATTTATGTAATACTTATATAACAAAAAGGTTTTTTGTGTCAGAGACGGTTTGTGTCAATTGTTAAATAAATTAACGGAGAACAAGTTTCTAAATAAACTGTAAAATAGTCGGTATTTACAACTTCTAACATTTACTAGGAAAATCTTTCGTTGACATATAAAAATCATTCTTCTTAAACATTGTATTTTATTTTTTCGTCTGAGGAAATAAATAAATATATTGAATATAGAATATATATATTATGTAGTAATTTAATGTCGTAAATTTGTTAAAATGTTATTAATATTCCAACAGTTATTAACCAGAAAAAGTCTAGCCATTAGCAACGCTACTCACCTGTACTAGCGGTAGCATATAGGAGCCGAGCTGAGACACACCGTGTCCCAGACGCTCAACATGACTCGTCCCTGCTGTAACCAGTCCACCAATCAGAGCCTCAATCTGTCCGAGTGATGACGTCATCAATTGAAGAGAAGCCGCGCCCTCGTGATCTGCCTCTTTGGAGCCCAGACCACTTGTCAGACTTTGATTGGCTGTTGCCAAGGCCGCTTGATCTAACTCGTAAAGTAGGTCATTCAATTCGTGCTCTACCTCCTGACATTCGGTCTTACCCGGGGTGCTTTGTCTATAGTGAGAGAGTGTGCTTGCTGAGTTTTAAAAGGCTATTTACTCGTAGGTGTTATTGTAAAATTATTGTTTATTATAGTAAACTTAACTAATTTTAATGTATTTTTTATAAATACTTGCTAGGTACATTACATAAAGATTAATAATAATATAAATAATAATAAATATTAAAATTAAAAACAAAAAAAAACATATTTCATAATATTAGCTATTTTATAGTTAATAAAAAATATTTTAAACACACTTTATAATGGTATTAGCAATGGAAAGAGCAGTTTAACCCTTAAAAATAGCTCATACGCTTAAAACTCGACTACTTACAAATCCAATAATTTTCTCTGAAATGAATGGCTAATAAATAAAACTTATATACATATAGGATTATATACTTATATATATATATATGTATATATAAACAAGATGTTCTAAGCAGTACGCAATTCTATAAGTAAAACTATATATTTCTAAGATTAATTTTCTTTCGATAATATGCTGAACACTACTTTTTACTATTCTTCTAATACAATTTAAAAAAAATCGAGAGTAAAAAGAAATTAGGAATAGTATGCAACAATTAATTACACTTTTTGTAACTATTTAGAAATAACCAAATACAAAATTATTAACTTGCAAACATAATAGTATTAAATAGCCGAAAATTAAACGATAAAAATGGGATAATTCTTCAATTATGTGTAAAAAATATGACAGTTACTCACTACTAAAGTGGGTATAATATAAGCAAGTTATACTCAAGCTTACACTATCATAAACTTGATGGAATTTATGCAAAAATGAATCAATAAGGTTAATGTCCTCTTTATCTTCATATTTTGAAAATATGATCGGGGCAAAGTTCTTTAAAAGATAATCGCAAATTTTATACATCTAAAAGCATTTGAATGACCTTATAAATATTGAAATATTTTTGAAATAAGAATGTAAGGCTTTAAGCTTCATGTTATGTGTGAACTATGCCAAATGGTAAGGTTGAAAATTAGTTTACGGTATTACAAGTATTTTAAGAATATTATGATTATTACTTATGAGATTGTCTAAAGTTGACAATCACGTTTAACTCTTTTGCCTTAAAAGAAGTACAAAACGGGGTCATTAAATAAATTGAAATAATATTAACTTAAAGTATGTATTCGTACGTTATAAAGTTCAATTTTAAAATGTTGTAATACTATAATAGGTGGTTTGATGCTTCCGTATTTCTGGTAGCTCTGACTTTTTAACTATTCTTTCTGACATTTTGTAAAATAGCTGCAATTAATATATTATAACATTTTATTGTTAGTTATATATTTAATTGGTTATATTCTGTTTTTTTGGTTCAATGGCCATAAATGTACTGTGCGAATATATTCATTAAAAATAATAAATTATAGAAAGTCTGACATTTATGAGTTTACAAAAATTGATGTCAGAAAAATGAAATTATCTTTATAATGAATATTTAATTCTGTTAATCATTCATTACAGTCAACAAGGTAGGTCATTACACGCAACAAAAGTATGAAGATAACACAATCAATATGTCAAATTATGAGGGCTTGAAAATTTGTTTGATTTCTTATTATGTCTTCACAATATTATTTAGATGAAATATGTAAAAAAAAATCGTTACATTTTGAAGATAAGTAATTGCATTATATTATTAAGAATGAAGCGAACATATCAACTGTACTAACTTGACGACATCTCGTAGCTTGTTGACCGAGAGAGTCAATTGAGCGGTGGAAGTAAAGTATCGTTTCTCTGCCTCTCCTCCATCGGGTGATGAGTAGCCCTCTGCCAGGAGGGAAGCCGCTTGGATCACCTCGTCGGCTTGTAACACCAAAGTCTGGGAGGCTGAAACGATTGGTTGCTGGGCCTGAGAGAGAGAGACAGAGAAAGGGCCTGAGTCAGATAATGTAAAAAAATAGTCTTTGATTGAATATAATAGCGATCGTATAAATTCAACCAAATCGTCAAGAAATTAAACTATATTTTATTGTGACTATAGCCTCTAAGTATATTTGAAGAAAAGTCATGAGCCCAAAATACTCAACTGCATAGTACAATATGAAACAATATTTGAAAAATGTGTATAAGGTACTTGTATAAAACTAACTTTTATTTGAAATCGAATATTAAAAAAATATAAGATATTTGAGCAATGTTATCTTGACTTTCTATACTATAAAGAAAACGAATTCAAAGTTAAGTTTCTGTACAGTCAATAGTATCAAGAGTCAGTGAAGCAAGAAAGTAGAGAACTTACCTGTCGCGCTTCAACTGCAATCTTGGCCTCCTGCGCCACTAGATCTCTGCCACTGGTGACCATCTCCATGACCTGGTTCACACTCAGGACCACCACTCCAGCCTTCTCTGTCCATACAGCCCGGTCTGACAGCTTCGGAGACTGAGGAGTCTCATCAGTGGAGGTGGTATGGACACTGGAGCCGCGGATTGTGTTGAGGAGACCGGCTGCTGCCTGGGCAACGTCCTTCACTGCCTAGATAACGAGACGGTAGTTGGAAATATAATAAATCATGACTCAACATTTTAAATGAAAAAAGATGTAATTTTGTAATTTCTAAAGAAAAAATGGAGTGCTTTTGAATATAATTTGTATTTATTTTAAATACATAAACAACTGACTCGTTGCTATTTATAGATCACACTAGAGCAACGTGTGGATTGTTTTGGTGAGGTCCAGTTTTGTGAACAGATTAGTTGCATTTGTTTGGTGTTTGGTATGAATTGATATAAAAGTAGATAAAATAAGGAAAAGTAGGATACACTTACATCGACAAGACGCCTCTTAGATGAAGGATTTGCGCTCTCGGTGATAACATGCTTGAGAATCTGGCAGGTAGCGCCGGCTCTTTTGCCCATCACATTAGCGCTCGCTCGGGCCTATAGTAGTGGAAAGGGTCGTGGATAGAAAGGTTTACGTATGGATATAATTGTTAGTCATAGTAAAATAACATTCTAGTTGTATGAAATAATAAATATTCCAATTTAATAATACATTTAAGCAATAGATCATGTTGCCAATGAAAAAACCAGCCCAACTCTATAATATAGAATTAATCGAAAAGAAGAAATGAAAAATTGTAAGTCATGTATGTATGTTAAAATAGGTTAGCAATACTCGTCCTGTTATGGACATTCAAACCTTCAGGTTTTCGCCCCTTTTTATAGTTACTCAATAAAAAAACCCTATTATTATTATTATATTATTATTATATTATATAATTCATTGCTATGACGCGAGTTATGTGTGGAATTCCAGATTATATATTTTAAAATAATATTAAATTTTAGTTTTGAAATAGTATTTTAAAACATTAAACGTTAAGCTTAAAATATTTTCGTATTTTGTAGTTAGTTAAATCATATAAACAAGATAGAAACAATTTGCATTCATTTCAATGATTACGCGCTTTTAATAAAAAGCGGTAACTTTCAGAAAACTAAGAGGTGGAATTATAATATTGATTGCCAACTCTCTGAACTCTGGATAGACAAATTTAGACTCACGGTCTGGTCCGGAATCTCTGGGTCAGCTAGCTGAGCATAAGCGGCCTGGATAGCTGTCTGATGATCTTTTAGAGGTTGGAGATGCTCCTGAGCTGCTGACTTACCCGGGTTTGATCTGGAGTCTGAGATTCCCACCAGATAAGCGGCCTGAGTTGCGATAGATAAACATGAGCCAAGACCTGTGTTAGTGGTAGTCATTTAGTGTGATGAATAATCACCAATAAATTATGCCTTTTAGAATTATATAGGCAACTTATATTTTTCCAACTATAACAATATAGCTTGCCGAATATTCCGAAAATTAACATGATTATGTAATATAATTAAAATAAAATAAGTAATTTTAGTGATGTAATAATAATGAATTATTTGATATGAAAATATTTGTAACATATTAAGTAGACTTAGAGGAGAGTATCTTATCGGATAGAGAAGAACCCAATATTAATGTAAAAAGTTAAATATAATTTTAAATTATAACACGTTTAAATTTGGGTTAAACAAAATTATATATATTATACTAATATTAAAAAAATATTTTATGTTGAATATATATATTTATAAAAATAAAAAATAAAAATATATTAAGCCGCATATATAGATAAGAACATATCATATCGTAGACAAAATAAAGTCTGAATATATTACATATTTTACTTTGAATCGTTGTTGAACAAAAATGTGCTGGAAAGTAAATTTTATAGTTATACAAATAATACTCTAATATAAATGTGCTGTTCTAAATAACACTTACACAAATTCTAGTAAAAATTTGAAATGAAAGTAAAGTTGGTAATAAATACAGAACACGAGTAGCAAAACTAGTATAATACACAATAATACATTTAACAATAATAATAATACCATTAAAAATAATAATAGTAATAATTATTATTATTAGCATATGATAAATAAAATATGCTCATAGTAACCATAACGGGCAATAAGTAGTCAGTCAGAGAAAATAATATAAAGTAATGTTTTAAATCATATTATATATTATAATTCAGATTTTATGAGAAACCTAAAAATACATGTTTTTTAATTATCACTGTAATTTGATACCCATTTACACTGAGGCATCCTCTTCTCTGTTCCTAACAATACAGTCAGAAGTGCACTTTGAAGGTTATATATTTATCTATCAAACTGGTGAAAGCAACACAATGACTAACAGAGGAAGGTTTGCCTACCTCCCAGAGGTGAACATCGTAATACTGATAGACAAAGCGGTTACAAAATGAGTCATGTATGCACGAAAGACGCAAGGGGTTACTGTTGTGATAAGTTTATTATAATAATCAGTATTTAATACTTTAGTTATATATTAGTAGTGGACAGCGGAAATATATCTCGCTACAAAATATTTAAATTAAAAAACAAAACGAAGTGAGTTGTTTTTCTGAAATGACCTATTATAGCTAAAAATGCAAGGCTATACACTTTTTAATATGTTGTAAATAAAAATCATAAAAAGCATTGTTTATTAAATAATCTATAACAATTATTAAATATACTATTCATTTTTAAGAAAGTTAAAAAATGTTTTAAGCAGAAGAGTTTTTAAGCTAGACAGAAGCAGCTTACTGTTTTAACAATCGTAAACTATTTAATTATACTCGAAATAACAAAATAATATATTCCTCATAAAAATCAATATACCAATATTATGTAGCAATTAGCACTAATAATCTAAGAAGTTACAAGTGAACACGTTAAGTTAGACAATAATCATTTCTATGGCAACATCTACATCTGCATGTATTCAATAATAATCCGTCATGAACTATAGAGCCGAAAGAAAATATTGTCGTCGTGCAACTTTTAGGAAATACAACTGTATAAATGGTATAAATATCATTCTAAAGATTCACATTTGATTGGCTGATAACTCTATCCAAAATGTTCACAACAATTACGGGGTATACTGTGCCGTCTCTATATAACAGAATATACACACCAAATAATCTAACGGTAGATTTCCCAAATGTGGCATCATCCTTATGAGATGCCATCATTTCGATTTAGGAATGACACCACATTTTAAAAATGAATTTAGAATGACGGTAGATAAATATTTTTGTAATACTTCAAATCTGGCGTAATTCTTAATTTTTTATATGCCAACATCTTTTTCTGATGATAATTTATTTTTAAATCTGGCGTAATTCTCAAACATAAAGTATCGTATTTTAGCTGTCATCTTTGATCAGTTTACCGTCATTCTTTTTTTAATAAATTTGCCATCACTTTTTTTTAGTGTGTACTTACAGCTCCTTATGATAGCGACCTTTGCAACCGTAACTATACACGCTAGTAGGTATAGATACCGACCTGGGTGGAGCAGTTGATCATGCTGGAAGTAGCGTCTGTCAAACTCTTCACGGCTTCACAGAACCGATTGGAGTCCTTCTCTTTGGCGATTTGGGGCAAACTGTCCATGGACGTTGTCAAATTCTGATGAGGGAAGAGGAAAGAGATGAATAAATTATTAAGTTGAACGTATTTTACTCGATTAAAAATAAAATGTATGCTACAAAGACATTTGCAATTTAAATGTTTCAATTATCAAATTTTGCATTGACATGAAAGTTTCGACCGTAATTTACATATTTTGAAATAAACGTATTGACGTTTTGTTCAACTTAAAGATTATCATAATTCTAGAAAAGTAAACTTGAAAAGGTTGCCAAATTGTGTTTTGTATGATAGATATTTAACATCTATTATTACGAAATATTTCAGAAAGAGCAATGTTAGGTATTTGTTAAAATCTGTTTCTTGCAATTAACTAAAACTAATTATAATATATTATTACAAAGAAGATAATGCCATTGACATAGTATACCATTTTATAGATCATAACAGAACGAGCAAAATTTGAAAAAGTAAACAGCTGAGGCTGTAATTAATTATTGCATTTGGATAATAAAATGATAATTTAGATTCAATCAACTAAAAAAAGAAAGGATAATGGTAATAATTGGTGTACATATTGTGAACTACCGTAAGACATGGAGAAGGTGTGTCAATCAATAGGAAATTAAACTCAGTCAAATATTTCATATTTCAACTTTGAATTAAACGAATAGTGAATTTAGATTTAAAAAATATATTTTTAAATAAAAATTAAACGTTAAAAGTCAAACCATGAGAATTAAGTGCTGATAAAAACATTATGTGAAACTCAATCTGATAAAACCATTACACTTTTGATGATAATAAATGTTATAATAAAATGATATTAGGAAATCTTCATACACTGCAAAATTAAAGTGACTTCAGGTCACAAAACTACTTAAATATATTATATAAAAACTAGATAAAACTAGATAAATATATCACTAATAAATTA
The DNA here is from genome assembly GCA_036023295.1 of Invenusta paracnida. Classification (NCBI taxonomy): domain Eukaryota; kingdom Metazoa; phylum Platyhelminthes; order Proseriata; family Coelogynoporidae; genus Invenusta; species Invenusta paracnida. Next base: position 18,844 of record JAYRBW010089271.1, read on the forward strand.
TATTAAATTTTGAATCCAGTTGGTCCAGGCTTAGTAGCTCTCGTCAGTCGACCATATTATACTCCCTCAAAATATAACCAAATTGTTAGCAGTGCTTGTAGCGTATCTAAAGTCAAATGAATACAACAGAACATTTGTTATATTAATGTTATACGAGCATCGTATGAGCATCGTTAGCCCAGTATACAGTTAAACAAAACTAAAGGGGCTTGGTACCTGTGTCAGTGCATCCAACGTGTCCATACAAGCGTAGTAGTTCTGCTCTGAGGCGGGATGACTCGGTGGCTCCCCTGTACTCGAATGAAGGGCCTCCAACTGTTGTCGACTCGTGTCACAACGGCGTCTAGTAGCGGGCTCACCGGTCGTTGTACAGGTGGCTAGAAGTTGGTTAACACTTTGAGAGAGGGCGCTGTAGAGGGAGGGAGCAAGATGACAACGTGAAAGAGCTAAGAGGCAATGAGGGAGTTTATGACTTGTGCAATTTAAAACTATATTAAACAAATTTTTGTTAAAATAGCCAATCAAACCTAAGTATTGTCAGTTAACTGTCGCTGAGTTTGCATAATATAGTAAAAGAATGTGATAATCAACGTTTTAAAGTATTTAAGTATCACTTTTAGCTTGATTCAATTTAATGGGAAGATTGTCGATTAATATGAATGATATTAATCATATATTAATTAATCGATTATTATCGCTTAATCAACAATCGAAGTAACTGTCTAGGTAAATCATTGATTGCATGTAAGTTACATAGAACAATTAACATACTTCGCACACGCAATCGATCATTATTTATATTAATTAAGTACGTTTTTCCTTTATATGCTAGCCTTTAAACCGACTAGTATATAAGTATAGTTAGTTCTAGATAACAGTTTAAATTTTACATAGTAAAATCTATACAAATATATCTGGTAATTTAGTTGTTTTGCTGACTATATAATATGTATAACTAAGTGCCTAGGAATGCACTGTGTCTGGAAATCGGTGCTATTTTCAATAATACATCTTATCACGCTAAAGAACGTATCAAACATTTAACAAAAGAATCAACAATAATCCATAAAAACAATAGCCTAAATGAAAATAGAGAGAAGATCATAGCCGACGATAGCTCAGTTGGTATACAATATATTGTTTTTCGATTTATTTGAAATCGTTTGTTTTCAACTATTCTTCATTAATTATAAGATACACAATACTTTAATTTAATAAGCAAAAGACAAATAACAAATACACAATAGTTAATATGAGTAAAAGTACAGGTATTTGAAACTATAATGGTGACTAGAAGAGATCTAATTTGAAAAGATGTCTTTGTACATAGAAAAGCGAAATTGGTTTTATCAGAATAAATAATCTTTACAGAATCAAAATTTGAAATAAAATAAATAGATATTACATTAGACAAGGTGGAATTTAAGAAAAAAATGAGAGTTGTGCACCTTTGTTCGAATTGTTATACATAGATATATATTGTTTCTGTTTATAGTGTTCTAGAAAAAAATGTCTAAAACATTAACCAAATCGAGAAAATAAAAACATCTTTAAAAGGAATTGTGTCGTATATCAATAACATATTTCTTAGAACAGTTACTTTACATCATGAATAATAGTGCGCTTTGAACTTGTAAAATCAAGAGTAGATATACATTTCATTGGTTCAGGTAAGGAGAAGAGTTTAAGTAAACAGTTCTTTCAGAATAAACAAGAATTATGTAATGGTATATATTATATAGTACAACTAAAAACCTTAGATAGTTAAAATAATATTTACAAAATCCGATGCTTATGATAAAAATAAATCAATTGAACGGATTACAATAGAAGATTGACAGAATTGGCAGATTTGACAAGTACTGTAATTGGGTACCTTTATTATAATATACTAAAGCACGTGATGTTGAGTCTATTGGGTCAATTATAGGGTACATATACATCTAACATAGATTTAACAAAATATCTGTTTAGATTAAAAAAAGTGAACATGAGCGATATGTTTTCATGGTACGCGATGATACAGCTTAAAATAATATTATAATAGAATATTCTGAAGTATATCAGAGAGTATAGAGGTTAAAAAATGACACAAAAAATTTACAATGAACTGTAAAAAAACAAAATTATAATGAAATGCAATCCATTACCTCATTAAATTTTAAGATAAAATGGTCTATGAAATAAAAATTCATTATTTACAGTTTAGTCTCTCACTCTTTTTTATCACATGGTACATAATAGATGGAACGAAATAGATTTATATATATATAAAATAGAATTCCGATTATGGGTTAAAGATATTAAGTATTTCGGAATTATAATTAATAAACTAGTATTTTAAACTTTAACAATATGAAGTAGCCGAACAAAGTTTGTTATATATTCTTGCAAAGCTTTTAATAAATGTGAAGTTTTTAATTGCCTATCCATCAAAGCGTATAAATAATGGTTACATTTGTTTTATGATAATTGTAATTTTGTTGCATATATTCTGTGAGATGAGACTCCCAAATACGAATAGAAAGGCCAATTATTATAATCGAGAACTGAAGCAAGATTCGAATCAGAGTTGTAATTTTGGAAACCAGAAATTAACTCTTACCACTACAGCCACCTATCGATTACCACTACACTAGAGTATTCCCCAATGAGGACTTATTTGGCAGCTTGCAAGAGGGAATGTTTCATCCTATCGATTACCACTACACTAGAGTATTCCCCAATGATGACTTACTTGGCAGCTTGCAAGAGGGAATGTTTCATCCTATCGATTACCACTAAACTAGAGTATTCCCCAATGATGACTTACTTGGCAGCTTGCAAGAGGGAATGTTTCATCCTATCGATTACCACTAAAC
>JAYRBW010089282.1:0-21697 GCA_036023295.1 Invenusta paracnida
AGTCTACCTTGCGCTGATGATACCCAATAGGTTGAAACCGGTACGTAAGTGACTTTGCTTGATTGATGCTGTGATCTTTATTTATTTATATAATAATTGTTGTATATTAATTTGTTTCATGTTTTTGTTATGTCTATTAATTTTAAGCAAACTTTTTATCGTTTATATAAACATTTTGATCGAAATGTTAAACTTGTATTTTTCACTTTAAACTTTTTCCACTTTCACTTTTTTGCATTAGTTGTTATTTTTTCTCTTAAAAATATGATTCCTGTGTGGATTAGCTCTTCGCTCTAATGTGATCTATAAATGTAATTGTTCTGAAAACAAAGGCTTATATATAGGTAAAACTAAAAGGCACTTATATTATTCACTTAAGTAACCTGCTATTTTCCTCATATGTTATTATTTAATTATAATTGTACAATTAAAGATTTTTTTTATTTTGGATACTGCTAAATGTAAATTTGTTTGATTTTTTAAAGAATCATTTCACATAAAATTATCAAACTCTAGTCTTAATCGTAATTTATTTAATTCTGGTTTCTAAAACTGTATACTTACTTTAAACTTTATTCACTAGTATTTGTTCAGTTCCATATCCTGAAAATACATTAATATATAGTATCACAGATGTTTTGCCTAATGCTGCTGATGGTTGCAGCGAAATATATTGCACATTTAATTTTTTTTTAATTACTGACTTTATTTTGTTAATGTGTATGTATATATCCAAAATCATACTCTGGAGATCATTTTATTAAAAAATGTATATATGTATATGTATGCAGTATAGTATTCCAGAAATATAAATCAATATTGAAAAATATAGAAATATCACATTAGTATAAATACTTTTAAAACATATATGATAACGGGATACACGTCAAGTAATTGAAATCCTCGATCGCATAATATCATAGCAAAAATTCTTTTACTTTCCGCCGAAGGATTTTCCCGCTCGGACTTCTTGGAATCGCGTCTACAAAGATGACTCCACCTCGAAGTCGCTTGTAGTCTGATACTCTTTCTAAGCACAAGAAAATAAGTTTGCATAAATAAGTAGTTATTAATTAGGTATAGAAAGTAAATAGTTTTACAAATTTATTTGAACTGTGCGAATAGTTAAGAGAATATAATTAATATGACTTTAGCATTTGAAACAAAATGCAGTTTAAAATTGTATTACATATTGTTATTATTATTGTTAAGGTATAACATTTCAGATATATTATATATCTATATTTAATATTCAATATAAAGTAATGATAGCATCACTTTTCTTGACACTCAAGTTATGCTGACACTCTAGTTACTCTGAATTAAACCTTCATTTAGCGGTACACGACTCCATTTGGCTAAGCAACGTTCATTAGTTTTTTCTGAATTTTCGGAGCCCTAAAACATTATTAAAATGTAATTCTCAAAAATCGTAGTCTCCCTAAAATTAAAACACGGTTTGACAGTAAAGGTTGCCCTTGTCATGTTATTAACACATTTTCAGTTAATTCATGTATTCCTCTTGCTCCTATTCCTAAACCTGACTTTTGTACTTGCATTAAAAGTCCTATTATTTCAGATGATCAATGTAAACGTATTTATTATCTAGCTCGAATTACCAATGTGAAAGACAAAATTCATATTATTTATAAAACATATATCGCTCAACTGATATTTTTGTCTTCCTAATAGTGCCTCCCTTGAAATACTAATTAATCTCCTGAGCAACAGTTACTGCATACTTTAGCAATATTTTTGCCGTGATTTTTAAATGAACAAATTGAGCATTGAAAGCTTCTGTGACTTTTCCCAAAATATAGTTTTACAAATTGTAACGCTATATTTACTATCGGTCACGTGACCACTCTAAAAATGTTCCCTTTGCAAAAAATGAGTAAAACAATACTTTTCTTATTGAAAAGATTTTATCTCTCTCAAATCGACGAAACTCTGATTCGGGTACACCATAACTTCGTACAATAATTTATAAAGTAAAATAAGAATAACATTTTAAGGAAAATTATAATAATTTTTTTTTCATTTACAATTTTTTTATGATAAAAATTAATAATATTAATATTTTTAAATTTAAAATTACATATATTTGATCATATTTTCAGTGGAATAAGTTTAAAAAATTCTTTATTTAACTATACATGCAAAGTTTTAAAACTCTAAACTATTATGAAGTTTAAGAATAATATATCTTTTTGACCATCCCTTTTATCCATATCCTGGGTGAGGGGATGATAATAAGGCCCCTGGTATGAAGTGGGTTGAGAGTAATTCTGGAAGTAATCTTGCTGACTTTATCGATATTTATTCTATTTTCGTTCTCTTATTTCTTTTACGTTTCGTTATACTGTATTAGTAACTTATTTTACTTTGTTACTTAAATTCTATTTATATTGTAATTATTTTCTTAATAAACACTAATTCATTGAATTTATTTATGCTCATACCAATTCGTTAAGTAAATTATGTTATTATTTGATTCATCTGAAGAAGACTTCATTTGAAACAGCTGTCGTGTTGTTTGTTTTATAAATATCATTTATACCCAATCTAGTGTTTTTACATAACATTTTTTATTCAAATGTGTAATATATGTATACCTATTTTTTAGTTCACATATTATTATTAAAAAATTTAATATATTCCCCTCCAAGCCAAAGAGTGACAAAGGCGGTTTGATAAATTGTGAAATGTTATGATTTAATATATTTCTTTAACATAAAAGGAGGTAATTAAAAAGTGACGTTTAAGACTCCCAAAACAACAATAACAGTTTCTATTAATGATCTGCATTCAATTGGGTGCGGCTGATACAATTGAAAGATTTTATGTTAAAAGTGGTTTTATAAGTCTTATCTGTGCACTACAATAAATATGTTTGTTTGAAAATAAATATTCTTTGATAGTATGATATTCATCCTATAAATATGTATATTAAATTCACCTTTACTGTTTTGTTAAGTATTTTAACGAATAAATGTGGTATGTTTATTAACAGTAAATTTAAATCTTAAAAAACAGTTTAATCTAAAGAGATTTTATATCTTTAAAATTGTATAGTTTTAATTTTACTTAACTTGATAGATTACAATTACAAATTAGTTGATAATTTACTAATTTCACAATATTCAACTATGTATTGTTATTAAATTAATAAGATATAAAAAAATTAATTACCTGCCACAAACTCTTCAATCTGCTCCTGTTTTGGTCTCTCTGCCTCGTTTGCAATAACCACGAAAGCGGTTGGCAGTTCCCCAGTGCGCTGATCCGGTTTCCCAACCACAGCACAGTCGACAATAACGGGATACTCCCTCAGGATGCCTTCCAACTCTGCCGGTGCAACCTTCGAATAGAGAAAAGAAGTGGGTGTGAAGATCTTTAATAAAATAGATGCAACAAGTGAAAGATGACTCATACCTCTCCAATTTTCGCACTCAGGAAAACACACGTCAGCTATTGACTATTACCGCGCTAGGCATAGGTATAGTATAATTCCATCTCTTTGGAGTATATGATGTATGTTATACATAATATTATGATGTAGCACGATTCGCATCCTATTTTGAATAGGCAAAACTATATAAAGTTGTTATTGGAAAAACTCTGTTTAAGTAAATATAATTTAGTACCTAAATATAATCATTTAATATGTATGGTATTATTAATTATTATAAGTTTAATTAAAATTTGATTGATTGAGAGATAATTATAGTTCGTAATATCTAACACTTTTACGCAAAACGGTTAACAATGGTCAAAACGACAGTTAACTTCTGATCAAATACTAACCACCGATGGTATAGATTAGGAAAGAAAACAGTAAATTAAAAAATAAATACAGTTTATCAATTATCAAAGATCCAACAATGAATATAATTGTGCAAATTGATATGAGACAATTATGATAAAAACGAGGTATACAAAATACTATTAAATGAATAATTCAATGAAAGTTACAAATACATGAAAGGATAATAGTATTGTATATAATTATTTATTATCGAGTAGTTGGTAATTCTAAATAGTTTTTTGTAAGTGCTTCACATTATAATACAGAAATTTAACCTATAAATATATATATAAATATACACGGACAACATTTTTTTAATAAGCGTATAAAACAGGGCTGCCACCAAATTGAAACCATTAGTTGGTGGCAATTATGACTTTATATAATACAACAGCTTTCTCATTATTGTTGTGTTTGGGAGTGATGTTGTGTTTTCAGTAATCGTCTGTCTTTAGAAGTCCGAATTTATTTTCCTCGTACTTCAAGTGGTTTCTGACACAGTTCTATCATTCATTCAATTCCATGTTTTCTCCTCCATTTCTACAAAAAAATTTCATAAACATAGCCCATCCGCCTTGTTCAGTTCACACGGTTCCGTTAATTTCCTCGGTCGATTTCTTTTCTAAATATCTTAGCGTACGCTTTCAGGAATAGTTAAATAACAACATTTTAAAAATCCATCGATAGCAGCTTTTTAAAAAAGTGAAAAAATATTATTTTTCTACACGCTATAAAATCTATTTATTTAAAATATTAGATTACAGTATATAACAATTTTAAGTAAATTAATATTTTATTACAGTAGTAAATATAAATTCTCAAATGATACCTCAAAAATAAAAACGCAAAAAATGATAAGCAAACCAGTTTGATATTTATAATTCACCTATATTTTTAAAGATTGGTTATCGTGTTTAAAGCTTCTAACAGAAACGAATCATGATCACAACAAATATTTTAAGGATGATGATCAAACAATTATGCTTCTGCAATTAAAATTGTAGCTATAATGTAATGAAACGTATTTTCTATTTATGCATATTATACAATAGCGCAGTGACACTACTGGAAATCATTTGACTACTTCTGCAGGTAACAGTTAAATACATGCTCTGTATCATGCAACTATGTTTGCACACTTTATTTAACACAATATAAAACTTGTTTATACGAGTATAGTACCTGAAAACCTTTGTATTTGATTAATTCCTTAATTCTGTCAACAATGTAGAAGTATTCATCTTCATCGTAATAAGCCAGATCTCCTGTAACAATAATAAATATATGAAATATTGTCAATTGAGTCATATTTTTTACTCACTACAATGATTGATATGGTTCAACGACTACAAGATAATAAAGTTTATAATACACAAATAAAGTATATTTCAACTATAGTTTCGTCCAAATAATAATAACATCGCCAGGAAAGAAAAAATCGTAAATTAATACACTCATTAATGCTTATACAAGTTTCAATGAGTAAAAACTTACACACAAATTTTATTACAATACTATATACAGGAAAATACAGATCAAACATAAAACTAATAACACAAAGATAGAGAGATTAGAAAAGGTTGCGAAAATATGATTTACATCGCACCCTCTTTCATGAAGCTGTTCCTGAAATATTAATAATTTTTCTATTTTAGACAGTGCCAATAATTTTCTTGATCTTTCCATAAAAGAATCATTGTACATATATTAAACTTAATCAATGAATCAATTGTAATACTAGATAACTCTCTAATATACATTATATATTTACATTACATTTATACACAAATGTTAATATTCTATGTACTCCGTGTATATTTTTCCTACACTGCATACACTTGTGTGCAGTGGAAATAAACGGGGAAAAATCATCCCATTCTTAATAACTCTCTTGTACAATTAGGACAATCATATTTTCTCAATCTTTTTAATCTCTCTATTTTCGTGTTATTAGTTTTATATTTGATCTGTATTTCCATGCTCGAGGGGCGGTCAAATTTGCATGTAAGCTGGTGGTTTCTATTACAAGCAGCGCGAGCATCGCCAGTGTTAATTTTGACTGAAATATATATAGTAATCCTGATCAGTAATAAATATTATAATATAATGTATATATTCGTACAAATATGCGAAAATAGTTATCTGGAGTGACTATCTTCCCCATTTTATATAAGCTGCCTCTTGAGCTACATTGACAGTTATGTGGGCTGATTATAGAAACAGTGAGAAACAGTGTAAACATTTGTTTCCATACAGGTAGAAAGATGAGCTACATTCATAGAAGTCATTTTTTCTTAAAATGCGGAAGTCACTGCTATTACAGACATATAAAGATTGGTGTCATAGAATGTGCAATTAAAACCCCTCAGTAATATTTCCTATTTTTATACGCATGCAGCAAAAATCCTTGTAATGGAAACATTCTTTAAGATAACAATTACTGTTTATTAGTTATGGTATCAAGGACCATAACGCAATCACATTTTCCTCATAATGCATAAATTTAAACTCATGTTACATTACCTTCACTCACAGGATATAAATAATAATTACATTAATGTTAATACTATATATATTCTGCGTATATGCATCCAAGTTATTAAGGCAAAGCCCTAAGTTGTAAAAGTAATCTATAATAAAAAAACAAATACTTGATATTTTTGGTATTGTAAACACACCTGTCAGAAACCAGGAATCTCTAAATATGTCCTTATTCATCTCAGATTTGTTGAAGTATCCTGGAGTGATCATTGGTCCTTGGATGTAGATTTCACCAATTTCTCCAGGGCCTTCCACTTCCTGGCCAGTTTCAGGTGAAATTAACTGAAAATATGTATAAAATCACAAAAAATAGGTTAATAAAAGTGTTCGTTAATCACTCAACATGTTCTCATAATTACGATATTTGAGTAAACTAATAAATATTTCATCGTGTTATCCAAAATTGACCTATTGCAATTATGATGAATCTCATTATATACATAATATATGAAAGTTTACAATGAATATATACAAATAAATTTACGTATTATAAAATTAATAAAATGAATCTATGCTGTGATCGAGTATACCCACATAAAAAGAATTTGACACAAATTTAAGTCGAATGCATGGATTTCGTAAATTAAATAAAATTATAACAAAATAAAGTCAAATATAGTTAAAATTATTCAAATAAAATATATTTCCATATAATCTAAAAAAAGCGCTACTTTGTATTAAGGATGGCAGAAGTTTTGTTCTTCTTCAGCAGTACAATGGTGACATGTGGTGTGAGTATCTGAAAGTCAGGATTTGAGGGGTTTTAAACCTTCCTTTGATAAAAAATATCATCAATAGGTAAATCATGCATTGCAGGTGTGAAGTCAAGTTCGGGAGGGTGTGTCTGACTAACTTCATTCGTATGTAGCTACATATAATGTTACTTCTCTTTTTATTTGTCAATAGGCAATTTGGTTTGGTGCACAATCTGCCTCTATACTACTTTTTTAGGGCACATTTCTTTTACTTTTGAGGATCCACTCCGCTGTTTCTTGTGAGACGTTGGAGTGCGTCGATATAGTGAAGTTGTGATTTTTACGCGTATTTTGACATGAGCAAGTTCTTTATAAAATGCTAATTATGGTAGGCGGGAGTCAGGCATCCTTCTCATATTTCTGACCCCATATTTCATATATTATGGCCTTTTCCATTCGATCAGAGTATTACTTATTAAACATTGGCGTCTAATTACATACTACTGCTCCATTTCCTATATATTTTGATGCATAATTTCTTCAAGTGTTAGTGTTTATTTTGTTATTTTAGTTAATTTCAATAGGCTTCGACATTTGTGTATCTTTTTCCAGAATTCCTTCTTTCTGGATAAAAACAGTTATTACTCTAGTCGGTCTTCTTTGATAATATAAATTTTTAAACTTTCCAGCTGTGTCCCGTTTTATGGTATCTTATATTATAGAATCTTTTGTCTCTTCTTTGTGTGAGTTTCAATCTCAGCTTTATGTGCCAGGTAACGCTCAGTTGAGCACTCTAGTTTAATCGAACATAAACATTTCCTTTAATGCACAGAATATAGTAATAACAATAATTGTAAGAACATGTAATTACGAGTACTCTGTGTTTTAGTACAAAAAACGCCAGTCTCTCTTAGTGGGTCACAGCATAATACAATACATAGGTGAAAATGTTCTTGGGTGTATCCATGTGTAGTATCAAAGCCACCTTTATTAGTGTATGATTAAAGATATTACTGTCTGTCTTATTAAAGAAGGAGTTGGAAATGTCCAGGTCTCGTTTGGTGTAGAAGTTAAAAAGAATCTTGTCATTGGTATTCATGCTTCCGTTTTCAAATTTTTCAATGATACCTTTGTATGTTGTGAAATTCTTTCCCACACTTAAGTTGAAATTCGCTGGTAGTAGCAGTTTATCTGTATCATACACATGTTCACCACTTCAGCCAGATTTAGGTAGAATAATTCCTTGTCATCATCAGGGTAGGTAACGGTCTATGAAATTTATAATTTAACATTTACTGGGAATTGAGCGCGTATCTTTTACATGCAAGACCAGCTCAATTAACTGCATAGAATACATAGAAAATGCATTAATGGACATTTTGTTTTGGACTATTAAAATTAAAATTCATTTTATAATTAAAATATAGTACTTGTTAATAAATTAACGATAACTAACAGTTTTTTATTTATTTTAAATATTGAAATTATTAGTTTAAAATAACAAAGTTTTAATTATATTAAAATTTATTTCAGCAAATATTAACACTCCAGAATTATATTTAACATTATTCGAAGTAAGATTTCGATATATGCATAGTACTATAGGGTACGTACCTTAATCCTGGTATTGGACACAACTCTACCAATGCTTGACTCTTTCCCATCTGGACGAATACGCTGTGGAGGGCAACATGTTGCTACGTTAACCTCCGTTAAACCATACACTATGAGAAATGAAGGTTAAGAACACCGTATAGTAATAAAATAATTAATCTTAATTAAATTGTTATGCAAATAACAGTACCATTTACGCTATTTAATGATTTTGTAGATGGATATAAGCTTTAATATATATATATATATAATTATTATTATTAGTAATGGAATGTTTACTTTACATACTGGGTGATTCAGAATTCCAGATACCAAAAAACCCATGAAAATCTATAAACAACAATGCATGTTATCGATGGTTACATACATTTTCATAAATCAATGCTTAGATACAAATCTACATTCCCAAATATCAACGCTTTGGGTCGTCCAATTGAAGAAGTGCTCCAAAATATGCTAGATATGTGGTCCGTAGAAGTATGAGAAGTTTTCAGGTTTGCCTGCAGAAACTGAATGCATGGAAAACATTTCAAAATATGAAGTTGTAACTTTTTGTAACATGTGAACTTTGTGATTATTTTTGTATAAATGTTATGAACTTTGTAAATACTTTAATACTATGTGTAGTGTTCGTATATGTATTTTTGTGTTTTTGGTATCAAGATTTCTCAATCACCCTGTATTAACAAATATATTGATTGAATAATTATATTTTAATTTCACACAATTTTAGCCCGATATATTACTATGACGCTGATCGTAAATCACAATTCTTAATGCAACTTTATCAAATTTGTGTATCGTTACCACTGGCTTAATTAAGTTTTTTTAAATTTTATAGCCTATTATATTATAACTGGTTGTCATTTATAGATTTTCCAATTTGTGTTTATGACACAAATATATAGAATTTCTTAATATATTTTAATGGATTTTCAAAAATAAATATAAATGGATATATATTTTTACCACAAAAACAAAACAATTATTTCACAACAAGTACACAACAAACTGTTATTTAAATTAAATGTGAACGTAAATGAAAAAAATTACATATCCTTGATTTTTTTTTACAAAAATTGACACAGATAAATCAATTGTCATTATTTAAAGTTTTTAATTTGATTTGATAAATTGAATCATAATTTAAGTTGTCCTGTTTTTTTTAACACTAGAATAACTAAAAAATCTCGACAATACGGAGTGGTCAAAATGACCGCTGAATGATTTATTAACGTTTATAAAACTTTTATTATATTATAATGCAGGAAATTGTGATTATACAAATTGAACATCAATTAAAATGAAACATTTTCACAATAAGTAAGTGCATATATAGGTAGTATATATATAGGTATAATTAATATGTAGTTTGTTTGAAAGTAGTAAATAATATAGCAGGCATGTATTTGTATATCAGGCAATGTTTATTGGTAGTAATACTATACTATGTATACTGAAAAGTCTGAAATCACACAACTATTTACTCAGTCATTCATTGCATGATGTGTATTTATATGAAACCCCTTTATCGTGAGTGCGTTTTCCGCAACACACTTTATTGCACTGAGAGCAGGTTGCAGAAGATATTTTGTTCTCACAACGAATTATTCCAAATTAAAATTGTCGTCGTTTCGGAAGAGCAAGGTAAGCCACCTTGAGGATGCAACTGAATCTGTGGAATTAGTTTCAGGAGAAAGTCTCGTCGTGAAATAGTCGACCCTGTCATCTCACTAGAAAGCACCCAAACATATATTGCTGCTAAATCAAGACAAATAAAAAAGACAGACATTGGCCAACTTCGAGTTCCTGAGTTCACAGAATAGTATCTTGCCATCATGTTCCAATATGTCCACTCCACTTTTGGTACTGTTGTAATATTCAACAGTTTCTAGTAATAATTTCCTGTGCTGATGGTTGATTGACACTATACATACTGTCTTGTGGAGAGTATCAAGTAAATAAGTAATTTTAGTCTTCTTCACTTTGTATGTAGTCAAGGTAGTGTTATCCTAGAATCGATATATCAGGGATGTAAAGTGTGGTATATCTTTCAGAAGAGTTTCTCAATTTTAAACCTCTCTTCGCTTCTTGCGTATGATACCTACTTAGAGCTAGTAGTGCAATTTTATTGTTTTTCAGACTTTTAGCCAGATTTTCACTAGTGAAGTAATTGTCTGTAGTGACATGATATCTAGCATTGTAGAGAGGCCTTAGGAGCTTTATGCAGACAAATACATCTTGGGGCACATAAATATCAAATAAATGTCAGATCTTTTCCCAGTTAGGATAACGTTGAACATATATTTATTTTCACATCTGCTACAATCCAACATTTCATACCGAATTTATCGAGCTTGTTGCGATGCACTGGGTGAACGGGCAACGACTTTTGGAAAAGAAAAGCTGTTCATCTATTGTTAAAAACCATTGTGAACATAGTATCGTTGGCAGTTAGCAATATAACTTGACTGATTGGCAAATAAGAAACGAAAGAATTTTGTATTATATGAAGAAGAGAAAAGATTACTTTGCATTATTAGTTCGGTGGTCAGTTTTGACCACTCCATCTTTATAGGTATGTATGTCGTTTATAGAAAATTGGGCTGTAGTAACTATTTTAATTTATGGTACACGTTAGCGTCCAAAATAAATAAAAGTCAGTGAATTTCAGTTTCATACTGCACTCAGTTGTCAATGTAAATTTTCTGTAAATTATTTATTATTTATTCAATGAACAGATATCTTATTTGACTAGAATTTTTAGAGATAATGTGTATGAAATGATTTAATATTTAGAATTTTATGTTATTTATTTATTAACTTCTCATATGTTTTACTTTAAACGTAGTCTGTAGAGACCCTCGACAAAAATACGTAAAAAAAAATTAAATATACTTATTATTCGAATACAACTAAAAAATAATAATTGATAAGTAAGAACCGATAATATTTTCAAAATTTTTAATATATTTCATATTTTGTTAAAAGCTAATGGAAAAATATTTCCAAATGCATTTACATATCGAAAAATGGTATACCGTTTTTTTGGTCTTCCTGTTTTTGTACCAAAATATAAAAAATATCTACAATCTGAACTTACATTGATAAATGTCAACATTGGGGTTGCTCCTTTGGAGTTTACTTTTTAGTAACTTAGTCGAATTACTATCCAAGGGTGCAGCACTGCAAATTATTTCTTGTATACTAGATAAGTCAAACTCGTAAATGTGACTATTGTTATTCAGATAATGCACCACGGGTGGGATCAAATGAAGAATGTTAATCTGAAAAGCAATAAATAGTATATTAACGTAATATTTATTGTAAGATATATTTATATAAAATTATGGGTTTCAATAGAGATAACAAAATATGCAAGAAACATTGTGCAAATTTGACTCAAAATTTTTCAACATATGAATTCGGAAATATCGATTATATTTATCAGCTATATATTGACTGATTTAAGAATGGACTAAATGGTATATTTCGTTAATCAGACATAAATTTCTGTTTTTTGGCAAACATTTACTAAAATGATTATTTGCATTATATATTTTTTATCGTATGAATTATATAAATTAATATTCCATGTATTTACTTAGTCAAGCATAGTAGTTATTCATATATTTAAAGAAGTAGATATATTGTATCCTTTCCTGACAGAATTACTTGGTATTAACCACGCAAGTAGTCACATCTACATTAATATTATTCTGTTAATTAAAATATTGAACTATTTCAGAATTTGTTATTGGTGCTTTTTTCTTACTCTACTTATATCTCTGAAATGAAACATTATCAATGCTATGGTTGTTAAAGGCAATGTGAAATTATGTACAAACGCAATGTCAAAGACATCAAGATGAATAATTATCGGAATTCTTAAAAGATCAACTTCTAGATAAATAGGTACAATTATTACCTTGTATTTTTGGATTATTTCTAAAAAGTTATTTGGATTAAACTTGGGCATAGTGACAAAGGTTGACTTGGAATGGAGAACTGTTGGAAGGATTACACAGGATCCAAAAATGTGATAGAGGGGCGGGAGACCAAGAAAAATACGATCTTCTGCGTCTGTCCAATCGTGGGGTTGCCTTGTAAACCACAAAAAATCATAAAAATTAATTATTTAAAAATAAGATTAATACACAATTATATTTTATTTTTATTATCGATTTACAAATTATAAAAATAAATAGATTATAAATATCAAAATATCAAAAGTAGTATTGTAGGAATACCTCTGGAACATAGGAAACTCTACCTCTCTCCCCCCTTGCCTACCAATGATAAATTTAGCTAATGACGTAAACATGTGGGGAGTTGTAGCTACTGCCGATTTGGCTACTAGAAATGTAAATAATTGTGAGCGTCATTCCGGGACAAGCGCAAAATTCAAATTTATAATTACAAGAGAAAATGTTCTAAACAAAAATTACGCAATTACGTAAAAATTAAACAAAAATTACGCAGAGCTGTGTACCGATATTTAAATTAACTTGTATGTAAGTGAAAAATGACGGCAAAAACCTTTTGACATAGCAGTGATACTGTTAATTTAAATTTTGTATAGTAGCAAAATTTAAGTAATTCCAGAAAAAAAGTTATAATAAATATATTCAGAGTAAATATATTCCGCTAGTTTCATTTTATGCGGATGATAATATTTATTACATCAATCTCAAAATATAGTCTCCATATGTAGGTTACAAATATTTAGTACTATTTACATATAAATTATAATACAATTATAATAGAATAGAATAGAATACAGATCAATTAAATTGAGAGCATAAAGAGAAAGATTAGAAAATATTTTAAAAATATGACTTGCCTGATCGTTTTAAAACTTGAATGTTTATATTTATTCTACTAATTTTTTGTGGAAAATTCAAAATATAATTGTCAGTGTCTAGAAAAGAAAAGCTATTTGAATAAATAAGATTATGGTCACAAATAAAGATCCTTCCAGATTTTTAATTACCATATTAAAAATACTAAAAGAAAAATTATAACACAGATATATTTTTATCTGAAAATATATAAATGAGCTGGCATATCCTTTTTTATGATATAATATTGACCACATACTCAAAATGCACTGTATTTTCAATGGAAATATTTTAGATTGCCATTCTATGTATATATTGATTAATTTCTATGGTACAACTGCTACACGAAAGGCCGTAAGCAGCAATAGCCGAATTTTTCGATGTTAAATCCTGTTCAAAAATTTTAAGATGGTGTTTAGTTTTACCAATGTAACGCCACTGCCTATTCTCAGAACAAGTGAAGTAGTAAATATTACTATATCTATATTTTAAATTAAGAGAAACACAATTCTTTCAAAAATACTGAGCTATTTCAAATTCTTAAAAAACGTGACTTTTTTTCGGTCGCCATTTAGTCTTTCACAAACATTTAAACACATTCTCAAAACGTATATATAATTATCTTAATTTTCCGTTTAAACTCTAGCTTTAAAATAGATTTAATGATTATTTAAAAGTTTAGCAACGTTTGGAAATCATTTTGTCTATAGGATAATATTGCAATGACAAAAAACACTCCATAAATAATAATAGAGATCACGTATGGAATTATTAAGGAGCTTAGTAACCATTTAGCAAAATTCGAGTGAAACATTAGAACACAAAAAATACTCTAAAGTCCTAAATGATCTTTCTACTACAGAATGATTGTCTAAAAGTTTTGTAAAATACCCTAAATTCATACATGATTTTGGTCAAGTATACTAAAAGTGAACTAAATAAATATGTACAAAACCAATCAAATTTATATTCCAGATATTTCCAGATGCATTGTATTTTACATGAAAATTCACTATGACATATTTGATATCAGGAATTGATACCTTAACTTAACACAATTTTAATATTGGACACATGCTTTTAAAACTTACACTAAATTTTGGCACCCCACGTAGTTGAATGACGCGCACAAACTGAAAGTTTCCTGCCTAACTTTTAGTAGTAGTGAACACATTTTCATGAAATTCGATGTACTATTTTTAATCTACTTAAAATTAAAATAACTAGTATATACATTTCTTAATTATATATTATTGTATAACTGACTATGGTTTGCTTCAATTATTTTGAATGACGCCTACAAATTCCGGCGAAATTAAAATAGTTCAATTTCGCGCGAAGCTCTTTGTTTCAATTATCTTTTATTTAATTTTCAGCGTATTTTTAAAACGATATTTGGAACCAATGTCTTAAAAGGTCACGCACAATCTTTGAAAATACGCATACTGTTTTAAATTTTGTTTTAAAAATTTGTTATCTTATCAAACTTAAGCTGTCGTAATGACACATAAAATAATACATTTCATATTTTAATGTTTATATATATATATACTTTTTCTCCCTATATTTATTTTAATATAACAAACATATACAATATACGACTGACAGAGTATATTATGAGTATATAAGGTTTCAAGTGGACCTGGTGCATCTAGTTTAGCGACATAGCTAGATTCAAGTAAACCTAGCATCTTGAAACACATTGTTAACTATTAGAGGTAAGTAGTTTCAAAATTAGGTAAAGTCGTGGTTCACATTCTTAACCACTGAAACAACTGGTTATAAAATTTTAATAATGTATAATGTTACATTAGAAAGATATAATAGGTAGGTACATACCTTACACTTATGCTTTATATAATTATATAGATTTAGATAAACACGAACAACTTAAACACAGGGAAATTGAGATAATTTAAGTAATCGAGTAAAGTTTAAAATTAGATAAAAACCTTAATATTTCCAGTGCTGCATTCATCATTCCATGCGTCAACACAACCCCCTTAGGTAATCCCGTAGTTCCACTGGAGTAAGGCAACAATGCGATATCTTTTTTACAGTCTCCTGTCCACTGTCCAGAAGGATCAGCTCCTCCGTCGTCTTCTAAGAGATCTGTGAAAGGGTGGCAACCGGCTGCTGTTCCTCCAATCACGTAGATATTCTGGATTTTAATATTATGGATTGAAAATTAGTCACTTAAATAATGATGAAGAATCAGTGGGGTAAAAAATAATTATTTTCGGAGGGAACATTTTAAAAGTAATAATTTTCAATAAATAGAAAGGCAAAAATGTTCAATCCAAATTAATAAATTGAGGAAGAAAAGATATACGCTACAAAATATTTATACAATTTATTTCAATCTGAGAAGTATGTAACAGAAATAGTTCACAAATTTAAGGATATGTGTAGTTCTCAAATATTTTCCTTTAAATAATTATATTAAGAGACGTTACTGTACATTTATAAAAAAACTGAACCCTAAAGTAATTCATTCTCTTTTCGTTTCTAGATATATGAACTCCCGCACTATTTGGTAAAATTTTAGTTTATACTCGTATTTAAAAGAATTCTGATGAGGATAATATTGTTCATGAGCTCATGTTTTATGTTGTTGCGAAGATGAACACCAAAAGGAAGAAAATTATTATTCAGTGGTAGTTGCTGTGCCTCGGATGATAAATAAATTGTTTTGATTATTAAATACAAAAAATATAACCATCTAATAAAACATCCACACAGTGACAGTGACTTATTATTGATGAAATGCTGCATGTTATCGATATATTGAATTTACAGTTTTATTTTAGATTCAGCAGAGAGAAAAGTTGCTACCATCTTTAGCTCAGAGTTCAGTTTTCAACATTGACTTGGATAAATAATGAGCCAGAGCATGGTAATTATGGCATCCTATTTATCGTATACATTCATTTGCGGTATTTACAAGCATTTTTCTAAATCACTAATATTAAAGAAAGCTTTGGGTCAAATCGCCTTTGAATTCATTTCCATAATCTTAAAACTTCAAAAGACTGTAAGTCTGTAATATTTTTTCATGAAACTGACCACATGAAGGTCATCACCATCATAAAAATGATTTGGTTTGGTTTCTTTCTGCATCTTGGAGGAGTTGGAGGGTCAGTTTTATCTGCTGCCTATTGAACCATCTTCTCAAGTTTAAAATGTATAGTTAATACGCCATTAAGAATCAGCAACAGTCGGGACTTGGAAGTCAATCAGAGATTTTGTAGCAGTCAATACTTACTTAGGGAGCATTCAGAGATTCAGCTGCAGTTGGGACTTTGGGAGCATTTAAAGAATCAGCAGCATTCGTGACTCAGATAGTTAGAAACAGTCGACACTTGGGGGCTGCTCAGTGTGTCGATATTTACAATTCTATAACATTTTGTTTGGTTATTGGCAGTTACAGATATAGATAGGAATATGTGTACATTTAGTGTAAAAGCATTCAACTGAATAGAAATGTAATATTCTTTTTTAGAAATCAAAAGATATAGACATAGACATCATTACCTGTATTCATAAAGCTCGCTGTTATAAAAGTTAGCTATAAATTTTAGAGATCTCGGATTTGTTATTTCATAAGAAAATGTTGAGGGAAACTTATATATAGCTTTTCATTGCAGTGCTATAAAGATAATCCTACTTCGGTATAGATAGCGGACTTTTAATGTAAATGAAGCCAATATATTTCCACATGTGAATAGTGTAAAATTGTTTTGACTTATTTGTAGATATTGTAACTTGAATTATTGTTCACTGTACAATGTAGCATCCTTTGATTGGTGTATAGTAGTAATGATAATTACGAAGAGCAGTTATACTTCAAGAATTAATGATAATAACCCCTAACAATAAAACTCTTAGTTTTTTAATACTTCACAACACTAATGCATAATTTAATTGATTGGATTTAAAAATGTTATAAATTATTGAGAGAGCTCAAGCATAATCGGGACTTTCCACTCAAAATATTGAGACAACCACCACCGTCCTCTCCCCATGTTGCTTCCACTGCCCCTGACAAACAAGGATTATTTGAATATTCATTATTATTTTGTATATTACGATTCAGAATATGGCTAGCTGTAGTTTCAATTAATATTTACGGTTTATGTCTCAGCAATAGGAGCACATTCTCTTATCCATAAAATACTGCTCCATAGAATTGTTGAGAAGAAGAACTGCCCTTAAAAAGACCGGATCATAATCCATATAGGGAAACTGTTAAAATGTATAATACAGGGAAAGGCTACAAAGATTGTGTGAGTCTTGAGACACATTGAACGTTAGTTCTCTTTTTAGTGACTATAATATATAGTATAGCAATTTAAAACTAGCAACTAAATTTAATTATATTTGTAATATAATTGATGATGTACCCGTCATAATGTACTCGTCATGTATTGTAACTTATTTAATACTATTTGTTTTAAAACTGCTACACTCATGTTTATTATGTACTTTTAGACACCATGTAAGTTTAAAATTAAAAAAGGTAATAAGCCAATTATAGGAAGGTATATTTATAGGCATTCTTTGACCCACTGTTCTGTATATGTGAGAATTTTATGCGTTATGCTTCACAACTCTCAAAAAACAATACATGTTATCCTTACAATTTGTCCTATTTGTCATATTATTCTATGTAAGTCTACTGTATTCTTCCATTTAAAATAGCCATTCTCACCTTGACACTCTCCGTCTTTCCAGCAGCCTTTTTGACAGTATCCACAATTGCACTTTGGGTTATAATGCATTCGGGCTTTGCGTTATTCCACTGAATTGCCATCTCATCTGAATGTAACAATTAATTACAAATACAATTATATTAATACCGTTATAAACTCACGTATGCTTCTTATTTTTATATTTAATTGTATTTTATTATTTGATGAAGGTTATGACTAATATATATTTAGAATTTCAAAATAACCTCATATAACCTAGAACATAATAACTTAAAAGATTTAACATATTATATTAGAATTATTGCATGAAACATTTAAAATATAAAAAGAGAAAATATGAAAATATGTAAATATGTAAATAGCGCTAGATATCGCTCTGTTTGTTCACTTGCATTTATCACTCTACACATGAATAAGATATTTAACATTAAAAATATATTTTTTGAATAATATACAGAATTTCTCTATTTACATCTTTCTCTTTATAAATTAACATGCTGTTTGACAAAAGTATTCAAATTATATTTAAATGTATAATACTCATAATCAATTGATATACACCTTGAAAATATCGTTGTCATGTTGTGAATAAATCTTATCTCTATTTTATTTCTTATTGCTGTGGAGCCTTTAGTTTTTAATCTTTATGGAATCAATTAGGAGTTTAGCGACTTCTAAGCATACTTTAAGGAATCATTTAGGAGTTTAGCGAATTGTTAGCATACTTTTAGTGAAACATTTAGGAGTTTAATTACTTTTAGAATACTTTAAGGAACAATTTAGGAGTTTAGCAAAGTTTTAGCGAATTTTTAGTATATTTTAAGGGAATTATTTAGGAGTTCAGAAATATTATTTTGCAATTTATTAATATTCTCAAAATACAGCTATATTATGGCTATACTACTAAAATTTAAGACAAGTAGCATATATGTATCCTATGAATAATTATCACATGATTATGGTTTGCAATGAGCAGGACATGGGGTCACACTTGCCATATAACTATTATTATTTAATAATTTTAATGTTTAATGTTTAATTTAATACAATTAATTTCGTGTTAATAAATTAATTAGTCTGTTTGACAATTTTGTATTGTTCTTCTCAGAAGTACAGAGCAGGAATCATTCATTCAATTCGGAGATTTTTATGGGAATTTTGCAACTGGTGAATAAAATAACTCGCATTTACTTCTGTAAAGTATTATATATACTTATATTAACTTCCATGGATTTATGTTTCATTTCACATAAAGAGATACGATTTGCATCATGTGATATGCCTTACAGTTTCTGTAATATAATCCTTGCTATAAATTCTAACGCAGTAATTGACATAATTATAAGTACTGATGAGTTGATATATACACTTGTGGCAAAAATTTCAAATACAATCTACACAAGAATTAACATTTCAATTACTGTGTAAGATAATGGAAATGTACAGCTGTATAATGAAATATAGATAAACAAAGGTCTATTTAAAAAGCATGTGTTGCTTCTTAAGTGACTAGCTCATTTATAACGTTTTACAAGTCATATACTAAAATGATAGAAATGTATAGCTACGGACGTAAGCTATGAAATGTTTCTTAGGTGCACGATAAGCAAGTCGTTATTATTTTGTATCTAGGCTCACCTGTGTTTCCTTCACATTTATGAACTACTATAGACTACTATAGACTTACTTTTCAATATAATATTAAGAATTGTATAGAAATTTTTTAAAGTTTTAGGGATACAATAATAGATGTTTTATTGAAGTATACGAACCAACAGTTGCAGCAGGATTCGTGAATGTGACAACACCAGCAGCTGCAAGAATGCCGATCTTAGAAAAAATAAATTCTGGAACATTGTACGAGACGATGCAGGCCACGAATCCCGGCTTGATACCCCTTCTAGTGAGACCACTGGCGACGAACTTTTTAGCTGCGAGGAGGTCTGAGTAGGTGAACTTTTCATCTGTGGCACTGTTGATCTAACATGTTATTATGATGTCAAGAATAAAATTAATTAGATGAATAAAATACTTTAATCAGAAGTTGGTAAATAAATATTTAAACAGAGATTAATTACTTACGTAATTTGTACACACAACAAGTAGTAGTTAGGCATTAATTCTTTAAGCTGTCTTTTCTCAAATTACTTAAACAAATAAATATTTTAAATGTATTGCCACTGAGAAAATAATAACCGCAATGTATTTTTGATATAAGATTATTCTTTTTATTATGTTCTACATTTACATTACATGACCATAAAATCAATTACTATTAACATAATATTATTTAAAGACTATTTTCTCTATTTGCCAAGTATGTTTCTATATATTAAATAGATATTATACGTATATAGTACTTCCTGATAGTAGTACCTGTGATAAAAATTATAGTGAGAACTTTTACTTTTGAAACAAATATTATTTGTAATGGAAGGTTTCAATAATTCTCTATATAGGTAATGATTTTTAAATGTGATAGTATGGTCAATAGGTATATAATAATTAATATTATGCTGCATCACTTAATGCATAAAGTTTTACAAAGCGATCGATAAAATTATAAATTGTTCATTTGTATAATAATTGACGAAATTACAACAAATTCTGATGCAAATGAACATAACATGTATCAGTACATATTAAACTTATAAAATGTGATTGATTTAATAAAAGGATATTTTACAAAAGAGGATTGGGTGTCAATTTTATGCATAGTTTATGTCAAAGAAATTATACGATATCTTTGAAATATGTTTAAAGAAAATATTTCCCTTTTCTAATATATACTTATTTCTCGTTATAAACTATACTCGAAGTTTCTATACTAGCGGCTCCATGCAGTCACGTCTGCATTAAAATGCGCAACCATTCATCTCTACTTCCTAACTGTTTGATTTTTATGCTTTGAAAATATATAAAATATACATAAGGATATCCTTAACTATTGGAAAATAAATACAATTTATTTAGTCTGTTGAATTTTATTTTCTATAATTATTTTAAGTGGGTGGTTCTCATTAACCCTTATCGATATACATAAATTCGAGTACTTCATCGGTATACGTGTTTACATTTTGTAACATGTTTTATTTTGTTTACTTTTAATCATGATTATTTTATTTAAAATCATAAGTTTTGTGTTTTGCATGTTTAATGTAATATATTATAATGACATTATATTCATGGAGAGCTATTTTGATATTGCTATATTTGAAAATTGGCCGCCATTTTGTAAATAAAACTGCCTATAACTCCTAAAGGAAGTACTTTTATGCATATAAATATATTATCGACATATAGGAAGTCATGTAAACCCCTTCAGAAAATATCAATGTTAAAGTCATACTATGCTCCGTGGTGACATCATCATCTATTTTTAGATCTGAAGACTTTTTGACCTATAACTCAAGAACAATTGGTTGGAAAATCTCGACGTTTTGAAATTATTTAAGTAGTAGGGAAGGAGTGACTCGGGGCCAGTGA
>JAYRBW010089293.1:0-21696 GCA_036023295.1 Invenusta paracnida
GAGGAGAGAAAAAAAAAGAGAAGAGAGGAGAAGAGAGAGAAAAGAGAAGAGAAGAGAAGAGAGAAAAGAGAGAAGAGAGAGGAGAGAGGAGAAAGGAGAGAGAGAGGAGAGAATGGAAAGAAATTATGTACGTTTCTATTATGCTACTACTTTAAAGATGATGCAAGAGAGAGAGAGAACTGACTTGTGACCGCAATCCCAGTGACAGAACCCACGAGGCCCATAACGAGCAGGAAGATAGGATAGTAGACCCGGCCGAGACGGTGATGACGAAGTTTGACAACAGCAACCAGAGCAGCAATTGCGTGGACAATAAGGTTGGAAAAGAGACCCCACAGAAAGATCATGTACCAGATGTCTGTTGGTAAGAGTAAAGAGAACCAAAATACAAGCTCACAAATATTGAAGTAGTCCTTACTTTCCAAACATTATTCTAGTTAGTTTGGTTTCAAAACAACATAAATCACGGCGACCAGAGTTAATTAAAGTAAAGAATTCACGTATAACTGCCATATATATATATTATAAAACCGATGTGAGATTCTGAGAATAGATTCTTCTCTTATTACATGTTATGCGGTCATTTTCAAATAACCATATCTTTATTCTTCGCAGGGCCCTTTTTCCTATTATTCATTCCTGAAATGCTACCAAATTGTTTTCAGTAAGTATGACTACATAATTTACACAAAAGAATAATCTGAAATCAATCCACTTACTAACATAGCCCTCCTCTCGATCTGTTCCCAGACCTAATAGGGTGAATTCTTCATTCATTGCAAGAACAGCTCTGAAAGAAAAAGAAAATGGACTCAAATACACGTGGACAATCATATTTTCAACTGGGTTACCAAAAGAATCTACAGCTTCAAAGTAACTCAAAGATAATGAAGATTAACAGGTGCGATAAATACGAACTTTTGTCAACCATTTATAAAGTATCTACATAATATACTATTAGAAAACTTACATATTTACATACAATAAAATTTCAAAATATTTGTAGTGAAACAACCTAAAGATATCCAAGGCAATTAAAATGTCAAATATTTTGCAAAAATATAATTAATTATTAAAATAATAAGCCAGAGTTAGAAAACTTGTTCTTCCGCTGCAGTGAATATCCAGCTATTTAGTTAGATTCCCAAAATTTGTATTTGTAAATATATGATAGTATAAAATATTGAGTGATTGGATTAGTAAGGCTATTTAGCTAACTAGAAAAATTAATAACTAACCCAGATATTTATTTATGTTTTTCTCATAATAGATTGTATAAAAGTTGTCAGTTCTAAGATAGTAATTATAAGAATTATAGTGTTATGATTAGGTATTTAACTAACACAATTATTTATAGGCAAAATACATCAAGTAAGATAGATTGTGCACAATCATGTGTTTCTTACAAATTTTCTTTTAGCTCTTTTACAGCTAAATATCATAAAGTCTGGTGAGATGAACAAATTCTGACAGGCAACTATTAACTTCTGAAAATGACCTAAAATTGATTGTAAATCTCATTTCCCAAAATAGATGATATGGCAGCTACATTTTTCCTTCAGGTGTAATGTTCAACCCTATCCTACTTGAGATATTTGAGGCATTCGGAACTGGGCAGGGGGTGGAGAGGGGTCAAATCGGCTCCCCCTCTATAGATAAAGCCTTGAAATTTGGTATGTAAGTAAACCTTTAAAATTAGTTTTTTTCAGTCATAAAATGTGTTACATAGGTAAGCTAAAGTATTTTACATTTGTTTACACTTCATTTCATCTAGTGTATATTCCAATTGATATATTCTATTTATGTATAGTATTATAATTATATGTTTATAAATCTATAAAATGCTATGATTATGATTTCTATTATTCTGAATTTCAGTATCCAGAATTATTTTAAAAAAATATAAATATTTATATTTAAACTTGAATCTTCTAAAGAAAATAAAAACATTATTTTAAAAGAAACCTTTTCTATGCTTGGCATAAAGAGATTCTGACCAGCAAATATTGTTTTCTAAACTCAAATTTTCCACTGAGAATGTGCAGAGATGCGGTGTAATAATAACTCTTATTAGGCGAGTCATCCTTAAGGGGGATTAATGTGAGTGTGAGTAGCTATCTACTGTTACACACTGAATAACTGCAACTTGTTTACTAAGCCATGTACAGCTTAAATATGCCTCTAAAATATCACCCTCTTTCTAATTGGCTTACAGGAAAACTGTGTCAGTCAATACCTCAGATAGAGTGGGGTAATATAACTTCATATATGCACATGAGACTTTTTAGAGCATGCAATTAACAAAAATAATTGATTTTAAAGTCATGACATATTAAAAGCATTCACAATCAGTGCATTCAAGTAGTTACACTATTAATTAATCCTAGATTAATTGTAACTACATATACACCGATAGAAATTGCTTGATAAGGAGACATACCAATTTATATAGTACGTGGAGTACAAATGGAGGTATATATGCAACGATATTTTTATTTAAAAAAAAGAAAGAAAAAGCCTACATAGAATAGAAATATTAAATGCATTAATTGTTCCGAAGCTCCTCTTTCAGATAAACAGGTGTGTCTCGGACCTCATCATTTTAGAGAAATATATTAATATATATAAATAAACATTTTACTTATAAAAACGTTAAAGATTAGTAAATGTATTTTAATAAGTCTAATTATTAAGTTAATAAGTGCTGGAAATGTTTATTAACCTATCATAATTTTACTTGCATGACCTCTCCTTGTATGTGTACCTAAAATAAATGTGTGTATCGGCTTGCATGTCCAATTTATTTTTATTCTAGATTATCTGCTCTAAATATTTCTACTGATTGCAAGCAATAACATTTTTATTAATTATTCTACATTTAGTTATATAATATATAATCATGTTCAAAATTCCTTTACAATCTGAATTCCATTTTATCAAATTTATTATCAGTATTATCGTTATTATTCCTCTATAGTAATAGTGTAGTGGATAGCACACCAGCCTATCAATCCAATGGTGCATGGTTCGAACCCGGGTTTAGACAGCTTTTTTTCTTCGTTGGTTTGGTATTTTTGTTTGATTATTGTGTTAAACTATTCATTATAATATAATTACTTATAATGTAATCCTATAAAAACACCGGAACACACATTAACTTGTGGCGTAAGGTCGGAGCTCCTCTTTTTAACACACAGGTGTATCTTGGATATCATCTATTTTGGAGAATGTTATATGATTAGATTAAAAAATCAGTCAGTTACTTATAAAAACTTTCTAAGTAGTAGAATTCAGATATAGTAGTTTATCTATTCAGTTTATTACTTTAAATGTTTATTTTACTAGTCATAAAAATATTACATTACATGATGAGGTCCGGTTTTTGGACCTGGACTTGTTGGCGGACCTCGAGTAAAGGTGTTTATCCGCCTGCAGGACCTCGATTTGTAGGCAACGTAGACCCCGACATATTTGAATAAAAATATAAGTATGGCTTGTTTATTTACAAGGTCTCAACAATATGGAGCAGAAATTGTAATAAGATTTAGTTTAAGCTCATAAAACTATTTCTGTTTTGCTCCTAACAACTCCTGTTTCTATGACGACACCACTTAAATAGTCCCCTCTAGCTATACGTAAATTACGTGTTTATTGTAATTATGCGAAATATTATAAATAGTCTTCTTATACGCACAGTCATCTGTATTTATAACGACTGTATGTATTTGCAGTCGTTTGATTAGCGGAGCAAACTATATAAAGTTATTTAGCTTAACTGAGTACCTTATTAATTTGGTATTTATAAACAATAGTTATCCTAGTACTTAATTTGCTTAGCGTAGTAAACTATAATTGCATATGATTGGCCGTTTTCCGTTGAACAACTTCTATGGTTGTAGGTAATTTGCAGCATTCAAACTAGGTATGGTTGTGCCTTCACACTACATTTAACACAGCTGAGGTCATTCTAACTAGTTGTATTAGTATCTAAATATGAAATTTCCTCTCGTAAACCAAATTTTACCCCAAAGAGAAGAAAACCTCTACCTATCTATCTCTATAGGAACTCGGTATATTATTCTTAATCTATGATATATGTTATCATTTACACCCCAAATCAAGTTGCTGAATTTTTGGTGTAAACATTAATAAACCATAAAAGTAATTTAGGTGTTTTAACTCAACTATGAAAATAGCGCCAGTATTAGTACCTAATGCAATTGAGCGTCAACAGAACTATGACAGAAACTCGGGTATTAATCTACAATTGAGCGTCAACAGAACTATGACAGAAACTCGGGTGTTATTCTACAATTGAGCGTCAACAGAACTATGACAGAAACTCGGGTGTTAATCTACAATTGAGCGTCAACAGAACTATGACAGAAACTCGGGTGTTAATCTACAGCTCGTCCTTGTTTCGAGAAGCTACGTGAATTAACTTTTCATACATGTAATTTCTAGTATTTTTAGTTCTTTAGTTCTTATATATATATGTTTATATATTAAATTTGGAAACACATAGCTAATCTTTCTATCCCAACACATTTTGTGTTTACATCCATAACTTTTGTATATTTGGTTATATATTCGATAATATTTAATAATATATTTACTATAAGGACTAAATTTACGATTATTATATTGAAGTAGTTACAGATATTAACAGAATAATGGGACATTTATTTTTATATACCTACGTATTAACACACTGAATATATACACAAAACACTTTTACATGAGACCGTGCACTTATAACAAAACACTTTTTG
The DNA here is from genome assembly GCA_036023295.1 of Invenusta paracnida. Lineage (NCBI taxonomy): Eukaryota > Metazoa > Platyhelminthes > Proseriata > Coelogynoporidae > Invenusta > Invenusta paracnida. The sequence goes on from JAYRBW010089293.1 coordinate 4,773, forward strand.
TACCTAACACAACAATTATATACAATTATGTACATTATGCATTAGTGTATAAGCATAATATACACATAATCACATACCCTAAAGGATAGGACGACACTTTTTAAACTGAAACACAATTTCGGGAAAAGATTTTGCACTGAAGGTGACATGTTCCATCCTGGAAACCTCCACGAAGTGGTTTTTCTCAAGGAGAACTCGTTTTCCAACCGTCGTCCGATCGTTGATAGTGACATTTACAGCCAATGGAACGAAAGAAGGGCACTCCCTGTTGAAGTCGTCATTGACAATCTCAAGTTGAGTCACGAGTAGCTCCCTGTTCTCCGCTTTCAACTCGGCTCGAAGAAGCCAACCACCCAGGTTTTCGGGAAGTAGAAAGCGCGCACTCATAATTATAATTATTTTGTAATCTTTTGGTGCCACAAAAAGGGAAATGGAATGCCGCCGGTCGCTAACTATTAATCTCCAGTTTTCCAGATGTTTTTCGTGATCAACATCCGGTGACAACTGAAACAACCAACGGGACTCTTGATCGCAAATGCTGCTTTTGTTGAGACCCAGTAGATCCAGAAACCCTGTAAAGAAGACATATTAATAACGGATATTAGACACAGAAGTTGTTATAGGAGCGACACGTACAATTTTGTCGATAAATACAAATTATTTAAAATTGAAATAGGGGCTAAATATTTAATAGGCCCCTAAAATGTTAAATTTATTGATTATTGATAGACAATAACCCGTCTGTAATTTATTCCTCAAGCGCAATTAAATGCCCCCCTTTCTTTAGCTACGATTAAGCATGTAACCAATAGATTCTGCCTGATGCAAGCGTATTAATTCGAGATAATAAATATCATATCATATCATTAACATTTTCAGTAGATACAGTGTTGGCTGACGGTCGCTGCCGTGATTTGATGACGAAGAAGAAGGCATTTTCTCATCTTTGAAAATATGCAGAACATATCCGTTTGTCTTAAATCTTAAGACTGACATTCGGTAGGTGTGATTCAATTGACAATATAAAGGGAAGTATAGTAAGCAGCATGAAAGGTGTGCTTTCAAAACACCCTTTCTTCAGACTCCCATCTCCACATCCTCTCTGCACAGCCCCCTCTTAGTCAATCACAATCGAGTGTGGTTTCAACCAATGACAGACCAGAAATTGTATAAAAGGCGCTCGCATGTATTCCGGACCAGTTTATTCTATTTTTCCGATCTACCGAACTGTCATATCCTCGCTCGCTATCTCTCTCTGCTCTCATGATATCTGAATTAATTACCAAGCCACAGCACTTACCAGTGATGCTTAACTATAAACCAAATTTTAATCTCATTGATGCATTAAAGTTGAAGACCAGTTGACATTATTAACCTGACTACAGACGATACTGGCTCTACGTTGCTGTTCCAATTGGAACAGCAACGTAGAGCCAGTATCTTTAAAGGTCAAGTCTTCCCAAGTGTCAAACGCCCCATAATGAAAGGAGAAATTAAGGAGATTCTCCTGGTCAATGACAAGATGGATCAGGATTAGATGTAAGGTCACATACGTGCTAATATCAGATGGATCGAATTCAACACTTAAATGAGTTTTGCAGCCTACCAATCAGCCCCATTAATAGGGGGAATGAGGGTCTAATAGCCCTCTTCCTGTCAGCATTGAGGGCCACCAACTTGTACATCGTCAGCCCCATTAATAGGGGGAATGAGGATCTAATAGCCCTCTTCCTGTCAGCATTGAGGGCCACCGACTTGTACATCGTCAGCCATAATTAATTGATCACGCATTTCAATACTGCCTCGTTAGGGTTATGCTTTCAATGTCCTCAATACCTCCACAGTCTTACAAAGACCAGGAATACGTGGAGTCCATTTGATTAAAAATATCGGATCATTTTTAGAAGTGAAGTTAGGTATTATTGATATTCTAGCATTGTGCCATATTATTACATTTATAGAATGTTAGTGAACGGTGTCATATACAGAAGACCCAAAAACAAAATAAAGTTCACATACATGTTATATAACTCTGACTATATGTACATATTATGTAAATCATATCTTCATTATATAAAACTAATCGACCATTTGAAGGAATATTTAAAGAAAAATGAATGCAGAACAAATATATAAAAAAGTGTGGTTAATGACTTGTAAGGACAGTTATAATATATTTTGCGAAAAAGATAATAATATTCTAAAATTTTGATGTTAAATTGGTTTTAGAACTAAGATGAAATAATTACTAGCATTGTAGATATTGAAAAAATTAGACATTAAGAACTTTGAAAATAATTTTATGATTTGTGATTTTAATACGATTTAACAAAAACAAACATCTTTAAATTATACTATTTTAACATTTAAATATATTCTAAATCTTTTTTTAGTCATAATTACTATTTTTATATTAAGCTGTACAAAATGCCCTTCGTAGCATCTTATCATTACCAACTAGGACGTTTGAAGCATTTAGATACGGTTTTATAGCTATGGTGATGAAAAAGTCAATTTATTAAATTTGTATCCGTTCATTATGCATAATTCATAAAAGAGAAATTCAATGAAAACTTTCAATCAACTAACACATGAATTTAATGAATAAGCTCCCAGGACATAGAAATTAACAAAAGCTTCACATAGAAGAGAAAGTATATATTTAAGGCGGCTATATCTCGTAACTAGGGAACCGATGGCCTTGAAACTTTGAATTCTCCAAATAGGTCAAATATTGGTGATTCAAAAACCGGGTCAATATTTGACCTTAAATGACCCTGTTGCTAAGGGAGATATACAACTAGGCTTCATATCCTGAGAGCTCGCGATGGCCACTAGATTGTGCCAACGTTTCAAGGTCATCGGTTGCTTAGTTACCAATATAGTCGTTTGAAATATCTGTTTTCTATTCTATGTCGAGTTTTCGTTAATTTCTGTCGTGGGAGCTCATGAGAGCGGTTTTTTAGTGAATAATAATAAAATATGAGGCATTTCCTTGTTGCCACAGATCAGACATTGACGGATCTCACCTTGGGACTGCTGCATGGTTCCTTGATTCTGCTTCAGCTGATTCTTCAGGAGCGTGCATTCTTCTTGCGATCTGTCTCGATCTTGTTCCACATCAAACTTCTCTTCTTTCAATTGACGGATCTCGTCACCTTTCCGCATCACCTCGACATTCAGCTCGTTTATCCGCTGGTTCAGCCGCAGGATTTGGTCGTTTTTTATGTCCAACTCGCAGGTCTGATTTGCTAAGTCATTGAGGCGATTATTCATGTCAGTGCGCGTTGTATCCAGTTCGTCCTGGTTGAACTTAAGGATGTCTCTCAAGCAGGTTATCTCTTTATGTAAATTACGTACTTCCTTTGCAATTTGATCGTAGTCCTTCATTTTCATTAATTTTTGGTCCATATCTTTCACAATTGTCGTTAATTCTCGTATCTCATTAGTTTGAGCATCAATAATACCGAGAAGGCGTTGTATTTCCTCTTTCTGAGCTTCGATGACATTTTCGTTGGACACTCTAGTTGCTTCCGAGTCGTCTTTCAATTTGTTAAATTGGCCAGACAATTCCTCGATCTTCTTATTTTGATCCACAATTTTTTTCACATTTTCTAATTTTTCGGTGTTAACATCATTCTTGAAATCCAGAAATTGACTTTGGAGTGATTCTACAAGAAAGAATGTCAAACAGTAAGTTCGGTAAATCATGACCATATGAAACTCATCCCGGGGCTGAGGGTGGGGCAGCTTTAAGACCACACGCTCGCTTTATTGTTGGGATTTTTAAATGAAGAAATGGAGCAATGAGTAAAGCCTTTGAGACACTTCACAAAATAAAGTTTTACAACTTTTGGCGCTGTGGGAGGTCAGCCCACTATACTCTAAAAATGCAGCCCATTAATTGTAAACATGACATATTAAAAGTAACTATTTTATTTAAAAGTGCGTATTTCTCTAAAAAATCGGCAAAATTTTGATTCGTGTATTGATTTATTTCTTTAAATAATTTCACGCAGAATATTTTTTAATAATATTTAAAAAAAATGTCTATTTGTTGATATTGTTTGTAATAACAATTTTTTACCCTTTCTTAATTAGCTTTCACAATCGATTAATTCAAGAAATATAAATATAGCTTAATCATTTACAAGGTTTAAACTTCCATGTCACTACAATGTATTAGTTTAAGCTCATAAACATATTTCTGTTTTGCTTCTGTCTGCAACTGCTGTTTCTATGACGACACCCCTTAGTCCCCTCTAGCTATGCGTAAAATACGAGTTTTTATTGTAATTATGCGTTAAGTAATGGTCTTTCGGTTTTGTGATCTGTTGCGAGGCAAAAAAAGTTTGTTTAATTGAAATATATTCAAAAACAAAATTATCTTTAAACGGTCAAAATTTTCAAAAATGTGCATGAATTAAAAAAAGTAATAATAATGATGCATTTTGTTAGTTTATACATATATATGGGCAATTCCATTTTAAAGTCTAACTTTGGGGGGAACTTGTTCTTATTAATATTGGACAAAGATATTTGGATGAATTTTTGTTTGTTTTAAAGCTGGCATTTTCAGTACCACAATAATTTATAGATATGTAACAGGGTTATCTTCAAGAAAATGTAATCAAATAGAACACCGAGATATCAAATACGTAAATTGGGGCTATTTCCACTAAACATTTTCTGGTGGTTTGTTTTAGCAGCATTTCGAAGTTCAATACCAAGTATCATACATTATTTTAAAGGTAATTATACAAAGAACAAGAACATAAATAAATATTTATTGTACTAATGTGTACAAAGGAATATTTTATGTCTCTTATAAGTTTCCAAGAGATATTTTGTAATCAAACCGATTCCTACCTTTTAATGTGCAGCTTAATTTTAACAATAAAATAGGATGTTTAAACTCTTTCCAAAGTACATATTTATCAAAACAACAGTCTTCAATTTATACAAAACAGTTATATAATTTCTAATTTGGTATTATTTAATTAAATGTTAATACTTTTTTGTAAATAACGATATTGAATATAATTTGCACCAACGTTTTCAGACCGACGGTCTCTGTTAAACCTGTATATACAAAATGGACATTAGACAAAAATGGAATTTATATAACTGTTTTGTATAAATTGAAGGCTGTTGTTTTGATAAATATGTACTTTGGAAAGAGTTTAAACATCCTATTATATTGTTAAAATTAAGCTGCATATTAAAAGGTAGGCGTCGGTTTGATTACAAAATATCTCGTGGAAACTTATAAGAGACATACAATATTTCTTTATAGACCTAAGTACAATAAATATTTATTTATATTCTTTTTCTTTGTATAATTACCTTTAAAATAATGTATGATACTTGGTATTGAACTTCGAAATATAGTCAAATGCTGCTAAACCATAATGAGTAGAAAATTTGTAGAAAGCCACAATTTACGTATTGGATATCTCAGTGTTCTATTTAAATATTGTTTCTTGAAAATAGAATATATAGATATGTATAACCCTGTTACATATCTATAAATCATTGTGGCACTGAAAATGTCAGCTAAAACAACAACAAAAATTATCAAAATATCTTTGTTCAATCCATGTCAATGTTAACAAGAACAAAATCCCCTAAAAATTCCACTTTAAATTGGAATTACCCCAAAACAGGTTGACCTACAATAATAACACTGGGCAACACATATTTTAGTGACCAAGATGAGACACTTGTTTTTTCTTTCTAATTTAGGGACTCTGGATCCAAAATAACATTGATTTTTGCAATACGTTTTTTTCTGTAGTATTCACGTAAAACATGTGTTATATGTATACTGTTTCTCGATAACATCTCCATATTCAAATCGTCAACCACAGCTCATATAGTGACAAATGACGCACCAAATTAAAGTTTTAAACATTCGAAGAAAAACGCTTTGATCCGATTTTCAAAATTCCTTTATGAGGAGCTGTGACGTCACAAATAATTAAATAGGCTCTTACTTTATAAATAGCATAATTTATTTATTCGTGTCGATGTCACAGCTCCCCATAGGAAAGGAATTTTAACAATAAAAAGGAAGCATCTTTCTTGGAATGTTGATAGCTTCAATTTGATGCCGCATTTGCCACTATAGGAGTTCTGAGGTTCTGAATGAGGCCGACGTTTAAATGTTTTATTCATCAAATTAAATAAAAATTGGAGCGATTTCTCGTGATTCTATAGCATAAACATTTGATATCAGTTGCCAAAAATTACCCTATAAATAATATATTTAAAGAATTAAAAAAACTTTCATGAATTACCCGAAAAGTGAATTACACAGATATAATTGATCTTTTGTATGGTTGTGTTAGAAGAATTACAAAAAGAAGTAATCTCCTTACTCCAGAATCACAGGTAATTCACAATAACACATTTCTAAAAATGCAGTTCATTTAATAATAACATTAAAAATTAATGTAGGTAACATAGTTTACAGGGAAGAAAAGTAACTACTATTATTGTTCCTATAGGTCTGTATAATTCGGCTGGTAAAATGCATTTGCCTGTGGTCGGGAGGAGTATGTTCGCGATAAACGCAAGCTATTAAAGTACTCCTCCTTTGCTTTAGACGCACTTATTTTACCCTAGTAGGACTTTCAGTTTTTAATTCGTACTCAGTTCTAAGTAAATTCCCTTTTAACTCGTCTTCCTCTGCAATCATGTGCTGTCTTTTTAATTCTATGATATCCCCTATTGCCTCTTTGTCACCTTCGTGTGATAAACATCTTTTTACTTTACATATTATTACTTTCAGTGAAACTTTCTACGATAAATCCATAAAAACATCCATAATTATATCCTAATCTAGGATTAACTAATTCGAGTTAAATATGCCTTTATGAATACGGAGTAAATTTAATCCTAGATTAAAGTTAATCCGTGATTAGTTTATCCTAAATTAGCTCTAATCCTTAACTTAATACGCGTTCGTGAATACGGCTCTAAGACCATAGCTATCAGAGAGACGTAAAGAATCGCATTGAGGGTGGAAATAGAGAACCTTATTAATTAAAGCATTATAGATAGTTTTAGGGAGTTATCAATGCTATATTGAGGATGGGTTCGACGAAAGCTAAAAAGATGATAGATATCTATACTTGTGAAATGCCTTACAAAAGTTGGTAGCAGCTGGGCGCTAGAATTCTTTGAGGGGAGGAGGGGGTGTTGGCACCTAACGCACCCCTTCTTCCTGTACGGACCTGGACTATTGATGTCTTGGAACTATTCACTTAACGGAGATTTAGGATCTATGAAAAATCAATATGAATGCATTGAGCAGCGCAATTAAATCTTATTTTTAAAGCTTCTCAAAAGCTCTAAACTTTCTAATAGAATAGTTGTATTGAATTAAACATGTCTGCCAGCCGAGTGAAAGAATGGTCAAACATAATTTTTGAAAAGGTAATATGCACTTTTATCATAATTTCGATTGTTTATTTCTACAAAAAATTAATCAGAACCTGGGATATGAGTTTCATACATTTTCTTTATATATATAATGATTGTTTTACATTTTTTACAAGTTGCATTTGTTCCTTTAAATCAGATAAAAATGCTGGAAGCACCACTGTTATGTGCGCATAGGGGGTTAACACAAATAGAAATCTACATAAAAGCAGTAAATATAAAAGCCTTTATCTTACTTAAGAGTACATCTCTTTCATCCTCCGGATTTGACGATCCATTGTCTGCCATAAAGTATTAAGAGCTATAGAAAGGAAATTAAGAGCTCTGCGTATTGAGCAAGTAGATGATCTTATTGCTGTGCATGAATCGTGTTAGTCTTTGCGCGATCAATTAGACTGTACAAACTAACCAATACATTTACGCGTCGACTAGATACATTTATGAAGTATACTTCAGTTTTACTGATAACATATTTATCACCGCCAACACTTTGGAGGGGTGTCTAGGTACATAATATGTAGCCATGAGATGTAACATTTTACCAACATTAATCATTTGTATAAAATGTACTTGTCAGAAGTGTGTTACATATCTACAAACTTCTTGAAATAGGTGGAATGTTGTGTGTCAACATGTTTAAACATGTATATAGATACTGTCGGTGATAAATATGTTGTCAGTGAAAACTGGGGTACTTGATAAATGTATCAAATCGACAGGGGTACCTCCAGTATTTTTCTCTGATTTAAATAATAATAATAATAATTAATAATGTTCATGACGTAAAGGTAGTGTGATGGGAATGGATGTGTAAGGGTCGTGCTGGAGGTAGAGGTGGGATGTGGTGGGGGAACCGGTCAATATCCACTTTATAATGCTTTTAACGTGTCGACGAGTAGTTGAAAAAAATAGGTGATGTTTAAAGAGCTAAAAGTTTCTTAATACAGGGTGTCCCTGCATTGACATAGATATCATAATTAATTTATAAGAAAAATTTAAACTAATTTAAGTGAATTAATTTCGGACGCGAAAGTGGGACGAACAGAACCGCCTTTTCTTCGACGATGAAGAGAACGCTGGTCTCAAGGTCGGGTTCGTATGAATCCTCCTCCTGTGACTGTCCTATTCACTCATTTCTAGTGCGCCTTTAAGATATATCAAGACTTTAAAGCATGCCATATTGGCCTCTGCCCATTTTGTGAGGGCGCCAATTGTCCAGTAAGTATTATAAACACAAATGAAAAGCAATACAATTGCTGAATTTACTCAAACATTATAGAAAGACGTCGAAAGGGAATTTATTATGCTGGCTGGACAAATGAAACGTATTAAACAATCAATAAATTTGCTTTAACAGAGGATAGTTTAGGTTAGATAAGAATATTTAATGAATTAAAATCGCTTGTTCAATTTATATAAATTAACAAATCGCTTGAATTGCTATGAATAGTAAGTAAACTTCAAATGAATTATTTGGTCTCCACCTTAATTAAGGGTGTGTTAGTAAAGCTAGCAATGCTAAACAATTTGCGTAGTTAGTGTACTACCACGCACAGATTTTCAAAATGTCGATGTGGCCATTTATGTCCCACAAGTTACAGCATGTACCATAAGTTACAGTATGTCCCACAAGTTACAGCATGTCCCATAAGTTACAGTATGTCCCACAAGTTACAACATTTTCCATAAGTTACAGTATGTCCCACAAGTTACAGCATTTTCCATAAGTTACAGCATGTCCCATAAGTTACAGCATGTCCCATAAGTTATTGTAATTAAATGACCCTATTTTGTTGACCTCACAGGGTTGGCGTTGTAGTTCTTTTGCTATACACAAGGTTACATTTGCGACAGATAAAACACCTCAAAGTAAAAAAACGGGCTATTTTTGTTTAAATTACAGTATCTAGGCAACCAATGAATTGATTGGGCGCATATTTGAACAAGACGATGTGCGCCTCATTACGTCTTCTAGGCGTAATTTCGAAAAAGGCCGAAAAAGCCAGGATTGGCTGGTTTAATGCAAGCCTACAAAAGACAGCAAGGACTTTGCAAGACCGCCGTAAGGAGGCCTAATTGCTGTAGAAATCCAAAATGTTAAACTATCCCTCGATACGTCAATCGCTTCTCCCACTGGTCCAGCTATAACATCTTTGACGGCCGTTGAACCACATACAAGAATATGAATGTAATCTCAAAAAGAGATATTACCTATTTCAATTCTGTCATACGCTTTAGAAGAACTTGTTAGCACAATACATAATTCAAATACTTAACTTGCAGAGTATAATTATTTCGGTAAAAATGGAACTTCCAAATAACAGTGAACAATATAAATGAATTCTATTAATAACCAAAATATCAATAATAAAATAGGCTATTAATTATTTAAATTTCCAAAATGAGTGCTTTATAAACGAATAAGTAATGTTCTTTCCAGTAAATGGCCTTCATTTAGAAATGTGTATGGTAAATATACGGAAATATGATAAATATACGATTTAATCTACATATATCTCTCATGTATTATATTATGTACTATAAGTCTATATTTTAAACTGGTGAGTATTAATAAAGATAGTTTCGCAACTCTAATGATATATTGATTTCTATAATGCTACTATTTCGATACCCAAAAGTACCCTAAAAATTAATAAACATTAAACAGCACACTTATTAAAGCGACTCGCCTGAATTCTAAAACTGTCGTAGAGAAGTCGAAAACATTAAAATCTGCCGTGCACTAACAGAGGGTGGAGTGATATTCTAAAAGTAACTTTAATACGTTCATGAAACTTTAACGCTTAATATTATGTTCCAGCGACGTCTACCTATCGAATATGGTTCATTGCTGTGGGATATACTGGGATATTGTATATTCCACTGCGATAATTGGTAGATTTGTGTTTGTCGAACCATGATGGCAGTTTCGAATCTTAGCACGGCAGCACACCCCCCAATAAAACAGTTTCAGGTGCATGCAATATATGCAATATTTTAGAATTAAAACTTAGTTACTTTAAAATAACTGGAAACTAACCATTAGTCTTGAAAATAATTTACAATGAATATTTTATACTACTTTGTAGATACCTAACTTATAGACATTTTAGAACATATATATACAATAGAACGATCTTCTGGCGATAAAAATCACAACGTGATGCATATGAAATCAATAAGAGCTGAAAAACTGTGTTATTACTCTATAATTATAACTGATCATAGATAGTATTTGTTTAACTTTATTTACATAGATTAGCTATCGGAAAAAATGAAGTAAGAATTTGAAGAAACAAGATTGTGAGTTTAAAATTAAGATTATTTTAATATTTTTAAATTACCACGATAAAATAGACAAGTTAAAAGACTATAATGCAAGATTTTAAATATATATTTTTCTATAATAATATGTATAGAAGTTAGCATATCCCGGCGTTAAGGGCTTTGGCGGTCCGCTAGCAACCATGCGACAAATATAGTGACCAACCGTTATAGAAGCCAGCCGACTGACGAAATAGTCAAAGATCTTAAGGAGACCTTAAATGCATACAACTGTATACGTTGAAACTGAAGGAGTGACTGTGAATTCATAAGTTCAGAGATTTTGAATACATTGGTAATACCCTTCGATTTATCTAAAAATAATCAAGTCTAGACAAACACAGCAGTAAATTTATTATCTTGTAATGTCGTGTATGTAGTGTCTAATATTACATTTTTAAGAATGTTACTCTGAGAAAAAAAGACTTCTCAACTGGGAACCCCGTCTCACTTAGGCGCATTATACGGGCGAAAATTTGTATATGAAATTAATTTATGCAAATGATATCTAATATGTCAAACTTAATTATCCAAATTTCGAACCAATTAATATATATATTAGTCGCAACTCGATTTAATGTGTATTTTTCCAACGTTTCAAAAAATACAATTTTAGACGTCTAATTACGTCTAAGCTCGTTAATATTAAGACGTCTTTAAATCACGACCAAATACGAAACATGTTATCCTTATGATAATTATTCGGATAAGTAAACTGTCCAAAATATACTTCATGTAGAGTACATTTTCAGCATGCAGTAAATATCATGCCAAATTAATGGTTGTCTATATCCCTCTATGCTTACATATATACCCAGTCACAGAAATGATAAAAACACAATATTGATCCGGTCACACCAAATCTATCGGGTAATCATCGGTCGACAATATGATAATAAGCTGATAATCGAGGAGTTTACTTGGATCATTGGGTATTATGAAACCGTAGGGCCGATTATGAAACCGTATTACAATCATTATCCAAAAATCTGGAAATGATTGCATTTGTTTAATTATATTGGCTTATATAGTCTCCTAGAACGCATTGGATCGTTCCAAACTATAGTAATATTTTCGTTAATATTAAGAAATTATAAGTCATACCTATAATATTTTACTATAATATATCTGATTACTTTATAACTGTGCTAATCAACCAAAATGAAGGTAATTCATATTATAATTGCAATTTAAACCGATCCAGTTGGCAGTACCTATAACAAATTAAGTTTATTTTTATGTTTCAGATTTCTGCAATTACACATTAATTGTTAAGATAATAAAAAAACATTCGTTTGTATTAAAAATGTTTAAGTAATACACAGGTCATATATCTATAGATATAGGAGAAAATATATAAATTTGATATAATTATCTTTATAAAGAAGATAATAACATTATATACATATAATACTATTTTTATTAGAGTCTTAAACGCTGATAATCTGTAGTTTGAACAACTTAATTGCTGGCTATAATGTTATTTGATTTAACTGTATTATACATTAATAGGTACCTACATTCACATATATTTATAGCATCTACAACTGCGGGTGCTTCTTTACATATTATATACTATTGTATTCTCAGCTATTAGATACACAGAGTATATATATATATATACAAAGCATTGTACCGTACGTATCTATACAATACTCAAGAGACCATAAAATTTCGATCGATAGCGCAGTTATAACATTTTGTTTAACGTTTCAGTGATCACGTTATTGCTTATACAAAGAAATGCATTGCTGATTTCCAACATAAAATATTGAATAAATATTGATACTCTATGATTTCCATAGACTGATTAATGGATAGAATAATTAGAGTTGTCGCTTTTATTTATTTAATATGCTGTAAATTTTCGCCAATATAAAATTGTTTTATTTTACGAATTTATCTAATTTAAATAGGTTGACTAAGGATGTATTAAATAATTTTAAGAGCAAATGTATATATTCATACATTTTTAATGCTTTCGAAATTACTATTTAATTGATAAATATGTCCAAGAACAACAGCAAATGATAGCATAATTATCTATAATTGTCTATTGGAATCAGCCTGCATTATATAGAGTGCATTAATTGAAATCAAAATGTATCCTATTATCGGAGTAATGTTGACATTATTTACACTAAGACGATCATTTTAAAATGTAATCCACACTACAAATTGAAGTAAATATATATTAAATTTGGGTAATATAATATACTAAATTGCAATACTAGAAAATATTGATAGGTGAAAAAGAATGACACTAGCACAGACACTATCGTCCGTGAGTGATAAATAATAAAACGTCATCTGATGAATTAGAATATCAGGAATGCAAACATAAACAGACATCAAATATAAAAAGCTTACATGTTTCCAACGTGTCATCCTGCCATTTATGCTGCGTTAAAAAGTAACAATCTTCTAATTGTCAAACAAATTATTACTAAAACAAAACTGAAAATTCAAACTGATTAATATAGTTTATACATCATATTAGAAAATCTCTTCAACTTTCGCGTCAAACTTGTAAATCAGAAACCGGTAATATGAAGCGGAATATTACCATTTACGTCACAATTTGCGCACTGGGCCCTTTTAACTAGACAGTCAATCTACATATAATTCTAGTTTTACATTTAGTCAACAATCCAATCTACAAACTTCAAATATGTAGGACACCTGATTCCCAAATCTTTACAGATATTTAATTAAGAAACAAAGATAATTCGTTGCCATTAGAGTAAAATAGCCAATAAAATGTTTAAAATTCAATATAACAAAAAAAAACAGAACAGGAATGGAGAACAGAAAAGGCGCTTTTATTGAAATCAAATTGACAGAGTCGAGAGGATGAGTACAACTAAATAGAAAGTCAGTTTCTAGACAGTATAAACATACAATGAGTGAGGGATGAAGGGGAAGGTAGAGAGCATTAGCGGTCAATCATGAGGAAAGTAGAGGAAGTGTATGTAATTACAATGGCATCAAGTATACAACAAGTATAAGGCCAGCGGTGGGAAACAGTCATGGACTTCTGTACACGCAGGGCTAAAAAATCGATAAATATTGAACGACATCACACTGCATTATGCTACTTGCAAGGAGTACAGTACGATATATATATAGGTTCTCCTGATATGTTGTCAAATAAGAATAAAATAAAAAGGGAACCTAGCAGTTCAGTAAGCCTATATCAGCTGACTCACTAATTCTTACATAGTGACAGTTTTGGCAGGATTATTGGCTGTAGTCGTAATAATACGTGAAAGATATAAGCGGGAGATTCTAGGCGTTTTGAAGAATAAGAGATCAGTGCCAACCTAAATATTTTCAAATATGAAAGAAAATCGGTCGCAGAATAAAAAAACCCAATAAAATCAAAAGCGTCTACTAAGCAAAGATAGGGAAAAAATCTAAAAAAATATGGACCTATTCAATTATAACTAGTAAGTGCAAATTACTACTAGTTATATTCAACAGTAGCACAAATATTATAAAATAAATAATTTTAAAATTAAACGAGTTTTCGATTATTTTCATAATTATTTCAATTTATCAATCAGAAGAATATGGCTACATTCTAAGAATGGCTAAATGATAAACGGTAGAAAAGATGAAGAAAGCGACCAATATTATGAGAAATCGTTTACTAATTCTGAATTAAAAAAATAACGTTTCATTTGAAAAACAAAAACAAATCAGAGATGGTGTGATCAAAGGATGTTGTAATTATAATGAGACTCAACATGTATTCTTCCTGATTTCTTTCATATATTTTTCGGTAACAAATTCTTATCTAATATTTAAAGGTAACATAAGGCTGTCATAATTAACTTTCTGAAAACTTCCATTTTATTCATTTAGTCAAGAATTTGTTTTAAAATCAATAAATCTCATTTTTAAATCGGACATTTGGATCGGCATATTGTTCCACATAATTAAACTCGGCCTAGTGACAACAAACGCGGTTTGACAATAAGGACGAATTAAGTATTGCATAACAGCTATTTATGAAATATTACATGACAAGTAGCACAAATGAGATAGAAAAAGTCGCACGTTTCTTCTTTGTTTACAGATATCTCAAGCCAAAACATACCGAAAATTGATCAAATAACCACACCATTTGATTCACAGCAAAATTGTTCAGCTTGAGTAACCTCAAAATGGGTACCTTAAATGTACTGGGACCTAACAGCGGTGTACAGAACATTTGTTAGTTTCGATCGCACCACACCTTAGATAAGTATCATAAAAAAGGGTTTAAAAAGGGTTAGGGGAACAAGGAAAGATTATAAAAGCAGAGTTCTTTAAGCAGTACTTTATATAATGTATAATCTTTCGGTCTACCGGTCAGATTACAATAGTTCAATCATCACGTATAGTGGCCAGCCATCACGAAGGAATATCAGGCAGGATACCAGCAGGCAGAAGATGGTGGGCACAAAGAAACACCCAAAGAATCGGTTAAGTTACAAAATGCCAGTTCTAAATAATATCATACACCATCGATTAATTTGTCTTACAATCGATAGTTCAATTGAATTAACATGTGTCGTCAATAGTGACCGACCCTATTCTTATTGATTTCTAAGGTAAGGCACAGTTGGACGACCGGTGCAAAGCCCAGGCATGTAGGCCTCTGTGGCGACGGGGGTCGGTAGCAGCTAGTTGAGTTGCCGGGTCTGCGTGGAGACCTGTCCAGGAGATAGGGAGGAGATCTGGGACTTGAGCACCTCGAACATGGCACCCAAGCCCCAGGTGAGCTCCACCGAGTTGATCTTCTTTTTGAGCTGAGGGAGATATCACACAGATGCACATATTAGCTTTCAACGACAACAGCTCACGAAAGCTGCTCCCCTTATAGGCTAGAAAGTAGAATTCAAGTTTATATATCGTCAGCAGAGCATTCAAGGTTTATGCATATCGCCAGCAGAATTTTGCGAAATATTAATTTTACTGATTATATTTATCAGTTTGATAAACAATAATGTGGTGAAACGCGATTATTTTAATGCATAATTTATGGAAGGATAATAAGGCATAATAATATACCAAAAGTATTATGACATAAACTTAATACATCGTTTAATTTATTAGTTAAAAAAAATTGAAAACACTTATTTAATCCCGCTGAAATATACAAATCAATATTATGGCAAGGAAATAAAAAACGTGACTATACAGCTAGACCATATAACAAGTTTAAACGCATTTATATTCGGTAGAGGCAACCAAGAGACAACCTTCGGTAACTAAGCAACCGATGACCTTGAAACAACCTCGAGCCCAGGAAATGGCCCATATTATGTTGACCTATCATGATGCAACGGAAGATCACAAAAAACGACCACAACAGCTGTGTGTTTAGCGCAGTGGACAGCACGTTGAGCTGAGACATCAAAGGTCCTGGGTTCAATTCCCGATCTGGGCCAGAATTTCTGACTCTGCCGGAAATTGCTCCGACTGCCCAAAAATACGCCTAGCCAGTCTCCGCGCCATCAATTGTCCTTGTGGCGGACCGAGGTGTCACGACCTGCCTCCTGGTTTGCTCTCCGTTGTCTGGTAGTTCGTCTGACAGTACAATAGACGAACTAGACGGAGCACTCGTCTAAAAGCGAAAAGTTGTCATCAACGAACAGCCAATCAAAACGCTCTAACATTGACGCTATTGATTATTAGTTATGGTTGGCAAAAAAGACAGGTAAATTAAAAATATTTTTTTATAAATAAAAAATAGAATATATAGGAAACTTACTATTAAACATGTTTTAATGAAGATATAATATCAGACCACTTTTAACAAAGGCATTAAGGTCACACAGTTTTTAAAGCATTAATAATATTATGCCATAGCAAAATAAAACCGTTAACATTATGACACAAAAAAAACATTTTTATTCTATGTTTTTGCCTGTCTTTTTGCCATACAAAACTGAATCAATACCGGCGATATAAAGCGTTTTGATTGGCTGTTTGTCGGTATCGCCAGCTTTTCCCTGATTACAACCCGTTTCTCGCATGTTTATACTGCGCTGACTCACGAGTGCTCCATCTAGCTGAATAATTGAAGTCTGTGGACACAGCTGACACACAGTACTGTGAACTAAATAATTGAAGGCTGTGGACACAGCTGACACACAGTACTGTG
>JAYRBW010089304.1:0-21692 GCA_036023295.1 Invenusta paracnida
ATACTTCCAGTTTGGAACAGCTTATCTGACCACGTTGATAACACACGACTATGTGGTGGTTCCCCATCAAACTTTTCTCGTAACTTGTTTTTTAAGGTTTTAACAGCTGCAATTGATTTATTGCATTCGTAAAACCACACAGCAGCAAGGATTCTGTACTCAAATGTATAAAGGCTGGAGTCAGCCATTGCACAGATTATAATTTAAAAAATGAATTTGAATATCAATGAAAATATTATGCTATTATGAATAAAAATTTGAATTTGAATATGAATGGAAATATTGTGCTATTATGCTATAGAAAAAATCAATAGAAATCTACATATATATCATAACTGCACAGAAATTTATGTTTTGTATTATGACTAAGTGGTAGGGACTTCTGGTCCACCCTGTAGACGCTTACATCCAAAAGTTAAATTCATAATATGATGCTCATGATGTTCCGTAATTGGATATGTCATCAAAGATGTCCATACAATCTACGAATTTAATACAAAAATTAAAACAATTTGTTTGCATCCAATGACTTTATGGATGCACTACATGCATTAAAATAATGAGTGGGTATTTTAATTAATTCAACAATTCTGGTGTCTTATTCAGAATTGATAATTTGATTTTGTTATGCAGATAATGAAAATTATCATTATTAAATACATATAACAAAATACTAAATATGTTATTCCATTTAATGCATTCATAAAAAATCATTGAATGCAAAAATGTTTGTTATATAATTCGGTATAGTCTTACTTTCCTCAAGTGATCATAATTTATTTACTTATCGATGTTATTAATTGTGTTTGAAAACTTCAATTGGCAAAAAATTAATACAAATTTGTTTCCGTAAGTATCTTATTGATCATCTTTGGGGTATAACCAGACAGTTTAATGTGGCTAATATATATATATCGATTTGATCGCATGAGACGATGAATTTTCAACTCGCTTCAAGCGGTTTTTATGTGAAAAGGGGCATTATTTTTGCAAAATGTTAGCAGTTTTTCAGAATATTTAATAATTTTGTGCAATATTTCATAATACTGTCGCAAATAATAGTGTAACAATAACAATATTTCGTTTAATTGTATTAATAAATGCTTATGTTTTATTTATACGTCGCTTTTCTGGTGTAATTATTCCTTAACCCGATCCATACCGGGCTATTTAACGCAGCCAGGTATCTGGGGAGGAGGGCTGATTCGGCACCCCCTATCGAAATCTACTTTAGGAGTGTACTATAGGGAGGAAAATTGGCACACAATTAAATCAAAATGATCTACAGATGACTTTGCATATAAATTATTATTTTTTTATAAAAAAGTTACAGCTAATTTAGTTTTTAAAGTACACAAAAATGTGAAATATTTCAATTTTAATCAAAATAATTCACTATATAATTAAGTACTGAGTATATGAATATTATAGTGCGTGTTAGTGATTCATTGTGTACATATTATCAATGAAATATATTTCACTAATATCCACCCCGATTTTATACATCTTGTTGTTTTCACTTATAATTAGATGAACTAAAATATATGGGGTTCACCTACTTTAGAGGCCTATAGCAGACTCCCCTGTGGGGGTAACAATGGTGGAAATATTATTAAAAGTTGTTAAACTTAAAGTTAGGAAAAGCCATGAAAGCTGAAGATCACACGAATTTTCAAATAACAATGGCAGCAAAAATAAAACATGGGGGCCGATTCAGCCCCCCACCCTCCCGTATGCAGGTTAAATATTAAACAAAATAAGATCTACTGATGACAAATAAAACAACAGACTTAATGAATGCAAATAACATAATATTTCCTAAATTGTAGATAAATATGTGATATGTTATATTGTACATTGAAAAGGAAAATCCAAAAGCATCTAATTGAAAGTACAATTGCGAAATATATAAATGTTGTCAAAAATATATCTACAAATTTAGTTTATATTTTAAAATTGTTTCTAATTATTATAATCTAGTTTTTTATATAAATGTTTGAGAACGATTTAAGAATTTATATATATTTTGTTAAATTTAAAACTATCACATAATTATTTTCAAACATATATACAATTCTGTAAATATATACTAAATATCATACTGAACAGCATCACTGAACCATTAAAGTCACGCAATATTTGAAAAGAATAACAAAAATATCAACGTAAAGTCTCATTAGAATATATTATATAGCAAACACTTTAAGATAAATACTTATAAAAATCCTGTGTAATGTCCCAAATATTAAAGGGAAGGAAACAGTTCGGTACACTTCACGTTACCATAACAGCAACGTAGCAATCCATAATGGATTGGTCCCTATTTACCATATTGTACCAAAGTTGCTCCAAATTTCCCCTATCGAACGCAGTTTTCTGAATGGTTCCCCCTCTTCCACTGTATATATTATGGAGGAGTTAGTTATTAATATGTAACATTAAAAATTGTATAAACCGACAAATTCAAAGTGCCAGAATATAGTGAAATACGCCCAAGCAAAAGTTTTATATACGCCTTCTTGATATAAACCGCTTAGCACCTCCTCCTATATTTTGATTTTCTTTCATTTTCTAACCCGTCCAAGACTTTACCAAGAAAACGATAAGTTGCTAAAAATGAACTGAAAATGGTGGGCACGAAGATACACTATGTATGTATATATAAATAAGTTGGCTCAATATCCTTTAACAATATTAAATATCCTGTCTGAGCACATACGACGATAAATTACTGTGTAACGAGGTCTTAAATCGTCAAAGTCTAGACTAACTAATTAAAGTAGAATGATTATTAATCCAGCTGACTGACAAGGCATTATTCCAGTATTGACAGATTATACAGTGAAAATCGTGATCAAGAATAATGCTAGACGCGCAAATATTGATATTATATTAGGTCTGATAATATAATATTATTTATTTATTATTATTATTTATATTCTTAACCTGCATACTGTCAGTCTTGGTAACATAATATAAATAACTATTTTATATAACAATATCAAGAATATTAAATAATGGTTGTTTATTGTTCATGTTTATTAAATAACATATATTAATTTTTATATAATTACCATTTGTCATAATTTACAATGCATAATTATCAATAATATCTTGTCAATTATTGATTTTTATCAAATAAGTTGAGTGTCATGTAACTTTCAGATTTTCTACAATTTAATAAAAATATAATTTTTGAAAAATATTTATCCATAGATTACATGAAATGAAAATAAAATACAATGACATGTTTTAGCCACATATATTTTAATACATAGTGACGAGTAATAGGTATGTCATGATCATATTGGGCACACTCATACGACTCAATAGAACACGTTGTACATTGTATATTAATGCAATGAAAACAAAGCAATGATTTCTTCATTTAAATGTATAGAATTAAAGTACAGACTATTGAAATATAAAAAAGCTTATATACCTATACCATGTGCAGTAAGATTGTTGTATACAAATACACGTATAGTGACACTACAGACAAAAGAGTTTCTACAGATACAAAATTGGTGAGAACTATATAGGTATAGGAACTAAGGCTATTGTTGTACGCTAATTTTGGTATAGAAGGCAACTCATTATTCAAACAGAAAACTAAGTACTCTCCTTGCTTACATTAAATACTTGGATGTTCCGTTAATGGCACTAAATTAGTTGAACAATACTGGAAAACGGTATATCCATTAGAGTGAAGGTGAACAAAGGAGGGGCGAAGTGTGATGATATCAAGGTTAAGGTATATTATATGATTACGTAGGTATATACTATTAATTTGAGCAGTGCTACACCTTGTTCCTGAACCAATAGGCATCGAGCAAGTGTTACCCCTAACAACCTGGCTTTTAAGAGCGCGAAATTTGTATTGCGTAGTTCAGGATTTCTGGTTTGAACGACAGTTGTATAGAGCTTATCTAACCGTCCTTTCGCCGAGAACTTTCGCTCTCAAAACTCGTGCCGTATTCTTGGATTTGTTTCTTATTTCTTCGAGTTATATTCCGGATAATTTCACATGGCTGCCGTGGGACCAGAAGTTAACTTGGCCACTTCTTTTGATCGCCCAATGTCCGATGGGGGTTATCGATTCGGCCAGTTAAGTCGGAACGCCTTTTTCGCCCGTCATAACCCAAATCCTAAACGGGTATGCCACATACGCGGGCTCCTTGGTGCTCCTATTTGCAATGTGAACGATGATCCTCTTGGAAATCCAAACAAGTCGCTAGGCGCCTCAAATCAGTTCCCTCCGCAACTCTTCACCGACTACAAAATGACCTACGGTGTTAGAGGCAGTATGCCCGTGGGGATGTTCAACATGGCGGGTCCCTCGAGAACTCTGCCCAGCGACACGATCCGAGGACTGCAGTTCTTCACCGGTCTGCGGAATCACTCCTTCCGAGAGAAGGCGATCCCTAATCTGGGCATGGTTCCTGTCACGGAGAACTGGCGAGAGGAGCTGCGGAACATCACGGAGAATGCGATCGCACCATTTGCAGGTAAACATTTCAGTTTATAAATGTAATATTTCTGATATACATGACTTACAGGCCGGAGATATAAGTTCGTACTGGTGATTCAAAAATAATTTTTATGTTTAAACAGCATTCTTTCATTTTCAATATTTGATTTATTTAGCTTGATTTTGATTCTGAGTGTTCAGTTTTCTTATTGTTTAAAATCAATTTTTAAGCTATTACGTTTTTAATGACTATTAATCAATGTTTCGTAATTGAAAGTTTTCCTTTGTTTATGAAGCGTCAAAGATGTTTCGGTACGACTTAAAGATGAATGCGGTATTTATATATACACGATTCGTTTATTTATGGGGTGTTTGTACTACATATACTCAGTTGAAACACATGTGACAATGACATTTTCATTAATTATTTAGTCTAAAAGTCTAACTGCGCATTAAAAATAGGAACAACATCTTTAATTTTTTTATGACACCTAACATCACGACACTTCCAATTTATGTATTAGTCTCTAGGTCTATGAATTATAAGTAAGTTTCACTAATAACTGGTAATATTCCTTTAGTTCTTTTAAAATAGTGAAATACTGAACTTGAGAAACTGCTAGAAGAAAAAACGGAGCTTATTACTGATATATTGTTCAATACCTTTATTTTTAGATTTCAATAAAACTATTCAAAATTAGATGTATACATTAGGTATCCAGGCTTATTATTTTGGATTTTTTATATCCTTCAAGAAAAATTTACTTCAGAAATAATGATACATATCTTTGAGTAAATTAGAACGGTAATGTCACTAAGGAGAGTATAAAGTAAAATAATACTTGAAATATTTTTGTTTGGTCTATTTTTTTTCAATACATATCTTTATTTCGTTGTATTCATTATATGTGTTTAATCAGCTCTAATAATTATTTCTTTACTAAGATGAAATGTATTTAAGATATATTTACCTATAAAGTTAATTTGAATAAAGAACTCTGTTCATTATTTTACTTCATTTAGCGGATACTTTTCAGAAAAATTCTACAGCAATTTATTTTACAATTATTCTACAGCGGCATTACAAAAAATAGTTTTTAAAAATTATAATTTTTAAGGTGTGATGAGAAAACGTAATAGTAGAAACTTGTGCGTTAACATACTTGAAAATTTAAAAAATTGTTTCGAAATTTAAAGCGTAAAAATAAACATTTATTAGTGCTTGATATTCGGTCAACTGTTTCACTGAGTAATAAATGAAATAATATATACTTTTAGGAATATTATATCCACTTTTTAAAACTTTGTAATATTTAATAATCCTGTGACTTGTATAAATGATTTTATTTAATCAAATTAAGAGTAATAAAACTATGTAAATCTTATTTATTGAATTATTTAATTTCAATTTCTAAATATTGCCTCAATTTTAAATATAGTCTTATGTTTAAAATGTAACTTCTTTCTTTTCTAAAAAAATAAAATTATTTTTTTAATAGTTAATTCATCTAAATTCATAAGTTATAAAATATTTAAAATGAATTTAGTTATCATTTAAAATGACTATTGAGAAATATTCTCTTAAAATTTCTTTTTTAACCATTTTATTTATCGGTGAATTTCACATTTAATAAATGAGTTCATTTAGGTAATGAAAAGTAAAATATTTAAGTTTAAATTAAATTAATTTTTTTAGTACCACATTTTTCTTATCTATAATATTAGAACGCAAAAACTGAGCTTTTTAGGATAGATCTATAACAACGTATCATGAAGAATCATCGAAAATACATCTTGTTTTGTGTTACACAATTAATTTTAGAATAACCAAATTCGTTATATGTTTAATCACTCATGTCTCCTTTACACATCATGGTGATAATTGTAATTAAATAAGTTTGCCAATGGCCGCACACCAAATGTAGCATTTATGGAGCTCATTTTTCAGCAAAATTCTTTAATTACAATAGTAGACTGGTATTGTATTGTTCATTCAACTGTTTGTGCACTAAAACTATATTATATTACTAAATTATTTTTATGAGTTAGAATTTTGAATGTGCAACAAAGTCGTTAATTATTTTAAATTGCTTTACAACAAGCATAAATGATAGAAAGACAGTTTCAAAATAACTTTAAACGTAATATATTATCCAGTTTATGTGACAAATTATTGAACATTTAATTGAGAACTTATTAATGGAATAAAAGTTAAATTATTGCAACATTCATGGAAAAATGTAATAACTAGAATACATATTCTGTAAATACTATCTATTGTTTACAACGATAAAAAATTACCAAAATATTGTTTCATGACAATAACCTTCAGCCACAGTACTCTTATATTTAACGCGAATTTACTGATGTTATTATTCTATAAAGGAATATGAAAGCTGGTGTATATGACAGTTGAGTATTCCAAATGGATTGAATCTTAATTGTCAGGGCTAGTCAAGGATGCCTATATAGCTGATTAGCTGATTAATGAATTTGCGAATTTTTGGAAGATCTCAGAAAATAATGGAAAATAATGCCTTGTGATCACATTTAGTTCTGAATCGCTTTCTTTCTATTCCTAAACATTGAAAACTATTCACTCTACATGACTATATTGTTGTTACTATAAAGAATATCTTTCAGGTAGAAATTATGCCATAACATGACATTTATTGTAATTCAGTAACGTGTTAATTAGAATAAATTATTTGACAAATTAATGCCACTTTCGGGAACAATTTCGTTCAATTAAGTAAACTTCTGATAAAATTACGTTTCTTAACTTTCAAAACATTCAAATTTAACTAATTTATTTCATTTTATTCTCAATGAACAATTATGTCTCTGTAATCTAATTTGATTTGCGCTTAATACGAGTATAGTCTCTCTCTGTAAATATATGTGTGTTTATTGTCCAACTGTGCATTCATATAAATATGTTTCATTCAATATGAATGTTTGTTAATTCATTTAATATAACAAAACTATGAGTAAACGCCAAAAATATGTAACAATTTTCTATGCGGCACAACGTTAGTATTTACTTCATCAGACAGGAATATTTATTTATATATATACTGCATGGTGAAATTACAGACGATCAAAATTAAAAATAAAATCTTAACTTAACTGGAGTTAAGATTTTTGGACATAGTTGGAATCAATTTGTGTTTATTTAATCTCATGAAGTGAAAACATTAATATAGCTCGGCTATTACCGTTTCTAATTAGCTTTTGTTAATCTTTAAAATATTTAAATTTTAATTTGTAGTTATTGTCCTATATTTAAAAATACTCCTGCTGTATCACTGTTTTGTAACTGTTTATATCACAGATTTTCATATTTAAGATATGTTGTAAATTTATTGTAACATTCTATATTTTCTATTTTCGAATTTTTATATTCATCGTTAAACATATTAAAATTAAGTTTTTATATAAAATATACTTTAAAAATACAATTTAAGATATATTTAGCAGATTTATAAAGTATTTATTACAATTTATCAATGGACACTCATACGAAGTTATTGAATAATTTATTTCTTATTTCTTATTTTGACCACTTGAAGGACAGTATAAACTTAGGGTACATTTTACTATATGATACAATTACATAATTTTAAGTTTTAAGTTTTAGAAAGATATATAATTATGTGAAGCAATATGGACTATAGTAATATTGAGAAATACTAATGTTCGTTGTATAATATACAACGAACAATATACAACAATTTAGCCAATTAAAACATCAGTGGATACTCATTATATATATGAAAAACAAAAATATTATATTATGCCATTACGACATTTCTATACATAAAATATAGTAAAAAGAAATTCTCTCCAGTACAATTGTTAGAAAAGCAGAAATTATACAGTTATGGAATAATTAAATTATTTAATGTTCCGCGCTTTCGACAAATAAGACCCGATATTCTGGACTGTGATTGATTATGCATTTTTTTATTTAATGAAATTTGGTTACTGAACTGTCTTCTGGTTTGTTTTTTACTTGTATTTTACTTAGTATATCGTGTTTTAACTTCATTAATGTTTTAGATCCCGAATGAAAGCCTAAATTTCGAATGCTTTAGAGAATTAAACTATTTCAATATATATATATATATATTTAATTTGAACAATTTACTGCCAAGATTTTCTTTTTGTTTTCTTTTATTTTAACCTCTATGAAGAGCATCAATCGCTATTTATATTTATATTTGTTTGTATTTTCATTTCAAACTTTATAGGAAATATAGATTATATATTTATTAAGATAAAGGTAAAAAAATGTTTTTCAAAATAATAAATGATACTTAATCGTTAAAGTATAAAACCAGCAAATAATATTACGATTGAATTAGAGCAATCTAATTTCAATAATTTAACTCGAGCTAAATTTAAATCTTATCCTAATAATTTAACCAATATTGATTTATTTACATGTTCCCTAATTTAATTATTTTAGTAACAATGATAAAAATGTTTAAAGAAATATTAGGAAACGACTCGACCTTACAAATAAAAAAAAACACAATTGTTAAAAGATGTTTGACAAATATATACATACCTCATGACTCTAAATAGTATTATCATCAATTTATGAAATAAAAGTATTTCTACACTACTCATACATACTACTTGCGCTATACGTTTCTTTGAAATGCAATTTATGTTTGTATATAAATATATATATACAGCCATCAATAAAACACATTTTAGTTGAATATATTTCGAGTGAATTATGACAATTAATAAGAAACTTCGGGAATTATTTTAACAACATAATTTGCCGTGAAGAACCCACATTAGTGCTACTAATTATACTTTCAAGATTAATTGTTCTCTCTTGTATGTACATAGAGTGACAACACCTCCAATATCAATGAAGCCTTCTGCAACCTTCATTAACATCACGTATGCTTACCGTTGGCATTTCATTATTATGCCAAATCAATGAAGCCAGACAATTAAACAATAAGATATAAACGTCTTCTCTAGTGCATTGCTAGCATATAAAGGTAACTAGCAATGATATACATTATAAAGGTATATGATGTCGTAATTGTCATGAATAACAATTAATCTGCCTTAGACTGGATCAATGCGATCATTTTCAAAGAGTTAAATTCAAATATTAGAGTAATTTTATAATCCTGTGTAACAAAAAGAGTTACCTGCTCTGTAGCACAAAACACAGTCATCAGTATTGCCGCCACAATTAATTAATTGTATACCATCTATCAGGACAAAAATAATAATAGTGGAGCTACTACCAACCTTGTTAAATAGCTGCTACCATAAACAGTCAAATTTCCACAAGGCATACTATATATTATACTATATATTATACTATATATTATACTTGCTATCTATACTGATCAACTATATATGTACACAGATTATATCTTATGTTGTGTAGATATTGCATTGTGAGTACCAAATAGCAGAAATATAACTATAGGGGTCATTGATGTCAAAGAAATGTCAATTAAATTGTTGTATTTTATGCAATAAACTCTTTATTAGATTATTGAGTGTATTGACAATTTTCCCAGACTTAAAGTTGTTATTGAGAGTATTGAAATTATATCCTTGACAATACATACATACTTGAACTGGTATTAATGGTTAGTTTAAGTCAATTCATTGCTACCATTTTAAACAAATCTATCTTCGAATAAAAATGCATCAGAGAATATATTTGAATCATTAGACCTAATTTTTCCCCCCCCCCCCAAAAAAAAAGTTAAAACTCTTTAAGTTTAAATACTTATTAATTTGCACTTACTTACTTATTCAAAATAATTCAAATATTTATTAAATTAAAAATACACTACTGTACTGTATTGAATTCTGCTTATTCACACTGAATTCACACATTACTTAAATCACTACAAGTACATTTTTATGTTTAAATTTACACAAACTTCTGATAAAACAAAATAAATAGTATACATAGTTGTCCGCTTAATTACCGCTCAACAGAAGCGTGAGACATAGTTCTTAACTTTTATTTTATCAAATTCCGTACATACTGTAACACTTTGCATTATAATTCACTGCAATAATCGCTTTACAATTAATGACATACAATAATGACACAGAAAAATAGAGCAGATTAAAAAATATATATTATATTGGAAATAGTATTTTTATGATATATCAGGATTACTTAAATAAAATGGTTTATTTGTTTAAATTTCAAGTATATTGGTGTTTTAATGTTGCTTTTAAAAGTCCCAGAAACATCCGGTTGGCGCTTATTCTGTGGTGTTTATAAACAATATTTGGAAAAGCCGGACGCCCTTGCACACTCTATAATGGTGTGGAGATGCATCAGAGCTATGGCGATCATAGGCACTAACAGTAATCCTGAACTTTAGTACCCCCAAAATTATCCCTACTGAACTTTAGCACCCCTTACAACATCCCTACCACATCCCTAAAACCTTCAAATTAGGCTGTTACAACCTCCCAGTAACCTAACAATACTATTATAATAGTAGTTGGGTTCTATAGATAGATAGCCTGAGGTCGACATAGATAGCCAATAGATCGCATATTAGGCGGTCTACGCAGTTACTTCTCACGAGTATAACACAAATAAACTTGGTCACCTACAACTTCCAATTGTAAATAAACTTGTGCTAGATAGTTGTGTAGGGGGTACTAAAGTTCAGTTTACACTTTGTAGGCAATGTATTATAGGGGGTACTAAAGTTCAGGATTGCAGGCACTAACTAATACTCTTGTTAATAATGGTTACACTGTGCACTTCCATTACATCGACAGTGGTAGTCTCTGATAGCGCAGTTGGTTGAGCGATAGACATATAGGTCGCGCACGTAGGTCGTGGGTTCGAATCCTTCTCCGGGGGCAGACTTTTCCAGACGAGTCTTATTTTATTCTACTTTTTTTTGTTTATTCAAGACTAGGTTTTAAATCACTGTTTAAAATCATCTTTAAACAGTAAACATATATTAAGTGTGTAAATTTTATTATTTATTTCACTGTTTTATAAAAAAACAAGATTTAATTGAATAAATACAAAGTTTAAAAATCATGACGATTAATGCTTTATTCATATATTAACATTTATTATAAAATATAATATAATATATATAAGAAAAGAAGTGCTTGCTACAATAAATTTGGTGTAATTTAACTGCACATTTTCAAGGTTAAACCTATAAAGTGATATATATATTTATATCTAATGCTGCACGAAGCGAACCCTCGATTGATAAATTAGAATGAATGATATAAATAAATTAATAATGACCTATAGTTTGGTTATTATAATTCAACTGAATTAAGTGTGACCTACAATTGCTAAACGTATATTAGTATTAATATATTATATAATTTCAACTTGAAAGTATAGTTAGTATAAGATAATCTGGATGATTTGTAAATCAATGCTGAAACTAGGAATTTTATTATTTATCTATTCAGTACAAAAGTAACATACTTTCAGCAACTTACATCTATCTATGTTAAAATAAATGAATATTATTTAATGCAATAGTAGGTTATATTAACCGCCACTAAACTGTACTTCAATTCACCATATTATATATTCTTTTGTGATTACCCCTTTGCAATATCGACACTTCGCTGTGAACAGAATCCCTGTACAATAAATATATGGATAGAGTTGATATAAAGTTGAGCATTTCTGGATTACAAGATGCAAACATCAGTCGCTCGTTCTACGTTATATCAATAAAGTGTATCAATAAAGAGCAAGCTTTCCACAAAGTCGATCTGTATGTCAACTATTACAAACTTTAGTTTAAGCTTATACATCTAAATGATATAGGCATAAAACTTACTGAATGAAGGAGACGCTTATACTGTCTACAGCAGAATACATCATTGTGCACTTTCAAATAAACATTCACTCTGTCAAAATCTCCTCATCTAACTCTGGCCAAACTTCCGGACTAAAAACCTAGGCTTCCACATATAGTTGTTCTAAGACCTCATTTAGACTATCGTTGAATGCACCCTTCCCCCACCCTCCTATGTAAGATGAACAATGTTTATGAAACAATATGAATGATGTAGCTCAGCCTTTCTTGAGTTACCTTTGAGTTGTATACTAATCATTGGCCGATCTGCACTACCACATTTTATGTATAATTTTTCTGTCTGTAATTAACTTGGTGGTCATAAAAAAGTTTTACACAGCTGATAACAACTTTATAAACTAGTATTATCTCGTTTTTATTTACTTTTTAATGTCACTTGTTTAGATTTTTCTTGAGCTTTGATAAATTATTAAACAATTCATGGTATTATATATTCAGTTCTTTACCGTAATTATGTATTGTTAGTTCAATTGAAAAATTTTAAACAAATAGCAATCGATAAGTATATTTAACTAAAACAAGTTTCATAAAAATTAAAAATTATTATTCTAGAACTTAATTGTTATTCCCAGAAATTTAATTTGCATTAATTTAATTTCAATTTTCTAAAACTATAGCACATTATAGTTTAATGACACAGTTTTATTATGATATGTTATTTAGTGCAAATACAGAATTCAATTTTCAACTTTATAATAATCTAAATATCAAATTTTACTTTAATCAGAAAATATTCTAATGATATATTGCAGCGCATACTAATTTTAATCAATTTGATTATACTCAATGCTATTTATATCATCAATTGTTTTTGTTTTTTATTGATTGGTGATACATATTGGCAAATTTCCGTTTCGTGAAATCGCAATAAAACTGTCAAAGGACCATTTTATATACATCAAGTAGTTTATTTAGTTGCCACTGGAAACTCAGCTTATCTCGGGTATCTTTTGAAAAACAAATATTTTAATGCCAGTATCTTAAAAAAGTACTTTTAAGATCTTGAAAAGCTATAAGTAAATGTTCTTGCGTCAGGTAGAATTTTTCATTTAAATAGTTTGTTACACAATTCCTTTATAAAGGTTGAACAGAATTTAAAGGCTATAAAAGCACTTGTTATTATATACATATTTTTCTTTGTATCCTTAGAACTATAGTAAATGTTTCTGATCTCTCTCCACCATAAACTAATTTTTCATAGTTTTAAACCAGCTTCCTAGTTATATGTAAAGTAGAGTAGTCTGTTTATTTATTAAAAATCGATTTTATATCGTGTTCCGTGATATATTCTCCACTCTCACAGAACGTCTCCAAGCCAAACGCCAACAAGAGCTGATGGAGCCGGATGGATCTGGGGAAGAAGGCCGTGTACAGCACCCGGCAGAGTGGATGAATGTTGGTCCCAAGCCGGGTTCCGCCGGTGGCTCGAGGGGCGGTGTTGCTCTCTACTCCCCAGCCACGGGCAGACTTATCCCTCCGTCCTCACGCAGTTGTCAGTCCCGCAAGGCCCGTTCTTCGGCAGGGGGGTGTAGCCGGTCGGGCACTGCCATGCGCACACCCATCACGCCAGGTGGCCTTCCGCACTACGATCATATCTCCCTCTCGCCGGACTTGGAGGCGCAGATCTTCACGATGCTCTGCGGAATTCTGCAGACAGAGGACGTGAATGCCGTGCAGGCCTGGCTCTCCTCGGCTTCCGATAGGTAGGCGCTCAAGGACCCTTTACGTCGTTTAACCAATCAAAATTTGTTGTTGGTTGAAAATCACATATTTTTTATACTATTTTGTCAAAATTTAATTTAAAGAATAATTTCATACCGATTTCACGCCGCCCATATGTATTTAGGAAAATAGCTATTTTTATTATTCAAACTAGGAATAAGCTGACACATTTCTGCGTATCGTATTAATTTGTTGGATATGATAAAATCTATAATACGTAAATGAATATGAACATTTATTAAAATAGATCATCGTATATTTTTGTATAACAGATTTTTAAATGTTTTATATTACACTTACATTGCTTGTTAATAATAAATGTGATTTCCATATCAAAATGTAATCAGTCACCTATAGGTAATATCGAATTTCAATGTTTTCTAACTTAAAATGTTATTCGATGTTCTATTTGATTTAATGCGCTTAATTACATGCCAAGATATAGTTTCGTTCAAAACGAAAGTTTAATATCTTTAAAAATACAAAAAAATATATTTATAATACATCGTACACCCTGTAAAACATTATTTTAAAACATTCGAAACAAGTTTCGCAGCATTATCTGATTAAACAAAGGCCATTGGTAATCAAATAGTACATACATATTTTAATTTGATACATTTGATACATTTAAACAATCTATATTAATTTATATTTATTTTTTATAATTTGAGAATTTTTTAGATCTGTTCTTATTTATAACATACGGAAGGGATGTCATTAAAAAATAAAACAACGAGTTGCTAAACCTAATTAATGAAAACAACATTTTAAGTGGTACAATAAATATAATTGTAATTAAATCCTATTCTACATGTGTATCGATCCATTTGAATTAGCAATAAATTACGTTTATATTCGTAATACACAGTGTTTTAAATAATTATTATAAACGCCAATATTGTAGAATCCAGTTAAAAAATTTCAAAATATTTTTAAAGTTTTGCTTATTAAATGTATTTGTTCATTTTTAAACATATTAATCCATCCATAATATAGTTGTTGTAATTCAATCTAAGTTATTAGAAATTCAAATTACAACTAGCTATAAATTAAGCGTATGAATCTTTATGAATCTTTATGAATCTTTAAAAGTTTTATTTTAACATACTTGAATTTTATAAATAATGAATTATCATATTAAACATATAATGTATTGGAAATATTTAGTTAATATAAATGTATAAGTAAAGAATATTTTATATAGTTTTAAAGATATTTTTCACAAATTTTAGTATAAAATTGGTGAAAAAGAACATTAAAATCTTTTGTTTTATATACCTATTGTAAAATCACCATGGTTTCTTATTTGTTGGTGACTTTGAAACAATAGGCTCTTGGATTTATTAAACAATGAGTTTTTGTGGCTTTATGTGTGTTTTTAAATATAATATATATCTATATACAGATTACAAATGAATACGGATAATAAGTATATATGTACATATATTATCCTATCTTACCTGAGCTAAGCTAAGTACTTATATCATCTGTAAATTGAATAGCTTTGTTTAACACAACTCTTCTAACACGCTCAAACCATTCATAAAAATTATAAATTGACAAAAAAGACTTAGCTTTTATTATGTTTAGACACAATATTGACACTATTTTAGTTTTTTAAATGGTACCATACCTTATTTATATTTTAAATCATGTTTGTTTCAGCAATTTTTTTCAAGTATGTTTCCCATGTTTTACATAAATTTAAACTTTAAAGTGAATAAATTATAACTGAATAATCTATTAGTAATTTCTAACATATTGAGTAAGTAAACATTTAGAAAATGTCAGATGTTTTTGATCATAAACTATTGTAGTCTAAAAAGTTGAATCCATTAAAGCGATATTGTAGGAATAGATAGAACAATAATTTAGTAGTATCGTCATTTAAGAGAATGAAGATGTATTGGTGACATGATTGTAAATAAGAGAATCACTTAAAATATAGCCAGTTGCAGGAGAATCAATTACATGTTAATAGAGTTATTGTCCAAAATCCCTTCATATTATGTATGAAAGAAAATCCAATTTTAATGTTTCAAATCGCCGCGATATTTTCTGTCCATTTAAGTAAGTCCCGTGAATTGCAAACATGCGTTCAAAATCCGTTTTTGTCAGTTTCTCAATTCGTTCGGCTTTTGTTACATCCAGTGTTTATCCATTGGTCGTCGTCCGTTAGTCATTCGTTGTTATGCAGCAGTGTCCTTGAAATTTCCTGTTTAAATGTTCGCTGTATTTCCGTTGGTGTCATTTATTCATCCGCTGTGGTTAATCGTTTCTGTCGTTCCTTATCCGCTCCATTTTACAATCTTCATTTTCCAATTTTGCATCGTACATGGATTTTCACCAACGGATAAAACGTGTTTTCACATCAGACTGTACGCATCTGTCGATACTATCCGGCCACGTGTGACTGGACTGGAGCTCTACATTTCCCTTCTCTCGTAAAATTAAATTAATTTAATTTAATGTCGTTAAGTTTCCATTAATAGCTTTCTGAAAACTACAAAATATTCATTATATCATGCACGTAAGTATGCCCGATAGATTAAAATAGCATTAAAATGTGACAATTGTTATTTACAATATATGGATAGTATTATAAAACAATGTTTCGATCCATTCTATTAAAAACATTCGGTGTACATGACTGAATTAATATGACAAAAATTAAACCAACATTTTATATAACGCAATAACCCAAAGAATACAGCTTTCTGTGATATATCAACTAGTATATTATAAATGTACTACTCAACCCATAACATCAATATCTATAGTATAAATATTTGTAATAGTGTTCCACCAATGTACCTACCCATAAATAAAGGGAGAATCTTGAATTAACTACGGGGCATAGAAACTGAATCGTCCGCCGGAACGCCATAATATGCAAAAAACAAGCCACACTTACAATAAAATTATTTGATAAACATTGCATTCTAAAGTATAAATACTATTTATAGGTCTTTATAAAAAAGATAACGGAAAATAGTACAATCTAAAGATTATTATTTTAATACAGCCATATATTTGTAAACAGTCTGGTCATGATAATATTACTGATACTAAGTGGTGCAGAAAGAAAGATTTATCGTATGAACCGTTTTATTTTTAAATTTATCTAAGTAAAATAATGATTAAATATTTATGTGACTGTTAATTTAAGTGCATTTCATAATTCAATTTTTATTACCGTAGGTTCTTAAAAGATTATTGATTTATCATTATCACTGAAATTTATTGTTCCCATTTCAGAGAGAAAGCACTAGTTCTTGACATTATTCGTGCTGCATTGACAAATAGAGAGGAGTACTATACTCTGAATCCTGAAGGACTAATCAAACCAGTTCCTGATACACCTGCTCGTGTGAGTAAATTTTACAGTTTTTATATATACTACTGAAGAGTAGTATATTATAGTTCATTATAAAAAAAATTATTTGTACATAATTGTTTTACATCATTACTACTTTTATATTTTGACGACATAATATACATTGTGAATCATGACCACAAATGACTTATTTTTTATAATCGTACAAAAAGAGTCGATATTTGAAATCTAGTCCCATGCTTAGTTGTAGTCTGACATTCTTACTAATTATATCCATGACTTATGTTTTGCCTATCAGATTATAATTGATATTCTTGATAATTCACTTTTACTTAGTCTGTGGTTTTATATTTGTCTTAAATTCCATTATACATTTGGGCAGCTAATTTTTTCACAGTAAATGTTTTTAAATACTTTTATTTTATGTTTGCAATGCTTTCTAGCGACATACACTCCCTTTATCATTTATCAAATTTGTGACATATTCCGAACAAGATGTAGAAATTGACGAATATAATTAAAATAATATGTAAACTATTTAGTTACAAAATTATTTATACTTAGTATTTAGAATAGAAAAGGTTAAATTGTATGTATAACGGCTTATGTGAAATAAATATCATTATCATTATATAATATTTCTTTCTTATTTAATGTAATATAATGTAATCATTTAAATATTTTGCTACATGTTTTTATGTTTATTAATCTATGTAATTTCGAAAATATCCCTTTCCAATCCTAAAAAAGGAAAATGTCCATTTGGATAATATGAAATAATTTGCAATTAAGGAAAGAAAACCATAAAATTACCCAAGAAAATATTTAAATCATTGTAATGTTATTAAGATATAACTGTAATATTAGCTTAGTCTTTCGAACATTAAAATAACGGTTTCAATAAATTCTGTTTTAAATAATACAATCTCTTATTATAATAATTGTATACTGTCTCAATTAATTTTTGAATTGATTACTTTGATCATTTTTTATTGAATATATTTTATCTTTAAAAAATTACTTTTTATGTATATTGCGAATTATTACGGATTTTTAAAACAAATTTCGTTATTTTTGCACTTTAGGTAGTAGTAGTATTCTATGTAAAACATTTTGTAGGTCTGAAGCACAAAATGAAGTAATGAAGTAATGAAAATTAATTTAGCTATAAACGCATTATTGATCCAACAGGACTCCGTCAAGCTGCCTCCAATCAATGAGACAGGAGAAGCGGAGATAATCGGTGCCAGTGAAGATGCCAATCGGATGGTGATCCACGGTGACGCCCCTGCCGAGGACACAAACGCCGCTCCACCAGCCAATCAGGATGAAGCAGTTCGCCCACCTACCTCGGCTGCATTCGAATCGAGCCCACGCAAGGCGCAACAAGCAACGCTTGCGGGTAAGTAATGAAATCCTACATTATGATGGATATATTTGGCGACACAAAACGACATGCTGTAATCAATTTTAGTCAAGTTAGAGCAGTTAAGTAATATATCAATAAATAGTTATAGTAATTATAGGCTAGCTGTCAAGGTGCTTCAATAAGTTTAAACGTTTATTCATTGCAAGATCTTGCATGCTCATTGTATTTTGATTTTATTTCCGACATCTTACTTTAGTTGATTAATCTTATACAAAGATAGTCAATATAATTGTTTCACTCTGATTAATTATTTATGACAAATTCGTAGTGATTCTTTTATCGTATCAATAACCATAAAATAATCTGATATGTATTTTTTAACGTTTACTATTCATTAACCCAATCCATAACTGAGCTTTATTGTGCATCTATATTCTGGGTGTGAGCGCTCACTAGCACTCACCGCTATGTGACCGCCCCGCCTCCCCCCCCCCCCCGGTTCCTTATCATTCGTAACCAATTTGAAACTTCATAATATGTACAAAAAACAAGCATGTTTATAACATATTCCATTGAAAAAATGATCAAAAGTAAAGAATTAGATAAATATATCCATTTGATCATTTTTTGAGAAATATTGCAATTTTGATATTTTTTCAAATAGCTCCATGAAATAAATCAGACTAATCGAATTTTTTTAGAGAGATAGCATTTTTATTCAAAAAATATTATACTTATATTTTATAAAGGGTGTGCATCTTCCCTAAATACACACAATAGTACACACAATAGTACACAGTAGTAAATATAGAGATAAAAGTTGTAAAACTTTATTTTGAGAAAAGACACAGAATTACATTGCTCCATTTATTCATTTAAAAATCAGAGCAAAAATGCAGTAGGGGAGGAGGAGGAGATGTGGTCAGGGTTCATGAAATATTGATTTATTTATTCACGTAGGCATAGGTGAAAAGTAATACGTTCTCGACCCATTTATTGTCAGCTGAGAAACCACCCACAGCTCGTAGCTCCCGAGCATCACCGGAACCGGGCCGGAAACTTCTCGAAAAACGATCGTCAGCACGACCGGCAGCAAAGACGCATCGATCGATTACAACCTCCACGGAATCCACACTGGTCACGCCCGCGCATCCAGCAGCCAATCGAGATGAAAAGAGCGGCAAACCTGTCCCCCATTCAGCCAGGCGTGACAAACCCAGCGCAGCGGCTCACAAAGGGAAGAAGGAGGCTGCTCCAACGGCGACCAAGGACAAACAGGCGCCTTACCTCGTGGGAGCCAATCAGAAAACCTGGAATCCAGAGAGCTCGACCGTGGCTTAGTGTGCTTTGGTCTTTGACAGAAATCAGCTGGCTTCAAGTCCCACCATATTAGTATTGCGGTTTTTCACAATGTTATGATCGAACTTTTGAGTTACTCAAAGAGCAATTCTGTCATCTGACACGATGTTGTGTGGTTAGAATAACATTGTATTACACAAAAATTACTTTTTTAAACTATAAACGTTCACTAAAACAACTTAATGGTTACAATATGTGCTGTATTATGAGCCTATTATTACAAGCCTTGTGATAAGAATGTAATTTATCTATATATATATGTATCAAGATTAGATTATTAGAATAATTTATATTGATTTTTTGATTAATTGATTAAATTTTTATTTTCCTCGTGTACCAAATAAACTGCTTAATTTGTCAAAAATATACGCTATTTTCTGTAATATATTATTGTTTTAATTCCCACAATTACAAACGAATAATTCAAGTATTATATTTTTAGACATATCGTATTTGTTATGTTTAAAATATAATGTTCTATCAATTCGATTTAAAAGTATCTACCTATGTATAATAGATGTATATGTGAGATGTAAGAAATACAGGGTGGCTCAGAAGTCACTGTCGATCTAAATAATAACGAATAAGTCTAATTATAACTAACAATTTATTATTATAAACATAAAACAATCAATTGTTTTATTTGATAAACCGAATATCTCAAAAAGTGTAAAATAAAACTGGTTAAATAAAGAACTATTTGACACAAGGATCGACCTGAAGACCTCCAAGATCAATGCGCAACTGTATTTGGCCAAAAATCGATTGTGGATTTTTATAAGTATCTCATTATCGATTTCATAAAATGCTAAGCCTCTTCATATCATCAACTGACTGTAGTTGTTGCTGACGTACTCGTCGTTGAACTATGCCACATAGGGCATTGTTGCAGGATGTTAGGTTGTGACTTCTGTGTGGCCATGGTGTTGGACCATGTTTGCCAATCAATTCATTATCCTTGAAAATGCTGGTCAAGAAAGTCCCGAGTCTGTAAAGCAGTGTAGTATTGGGCTCTGTATTGTTGAAAGTGACAGGAAAAGTACAGACCACGACATCGTAGCTCAGGTAAGAACTCTTCTGTTTACATCTGGATATACCTGTCGGAATCAATAGTTCCATCTATAAAAAATGAACCGATCAAAGAATTTCCGGACATTGCTGCCCATATCATAAATTTTGGTGGGTATTCCTGTATCTGTTCCCAGAAATGTGGGTTTTCATTACACCACATGACGACGTTGCATTGCGTTGATGACATGTACATGGAACATTCATCTAAGAAAAACAACTTATTTTTCAATTTTACATTATTGTATTTTTGAAGAATCAAATTGCAGTAGTGGACATGATTGACATGATCTTTAGCTGTAAGAAACTGAACATTTGTAGGTTTCCATGGCTTCAGATAAAGATCCTTCTTTAAGATTCTTTGTACAGTCGTTCTGGGAATGTACAGTTCATCTGAAAGTCATCGTGTTGACGTTTTCGGAGTATTGGTAACAGCATTATTCACACGGTCAATGTTGTCACCTCTCTCATTCGGTCTTCCAG
>JAYRBW010089315.1:0-21691 GCA_036023295.1 Invenusta paracnida
TACATTAACCTTTTGTTTTCATAGTTTTTGTCTTTTTAGTTTGATGTAATTTGTTATTGTCTTTATCCAACACGAGCTTTATTTACATCGACGGAGATTAAATGTCATATCCTGTAAAATTCATACAGTAATATTGGTAACTTGGGTAAAGTATCCCACTACTTCAGCTTTCCTGCTTAAGATAATGGCTTTGTAAGAGT
Source organism: Invenusta paracnida (assembly GCA_036023295.1). Classification (NCBI taxonomy): domain Eukaryota; kingdom Metazoa; phylum Platyhelminthes; order Proseriata; family Coelogynoporidae; genus Invenusta; species Invenusta paracnida. The sequence goes on from JAYRBW010089315.1 coordinate 201, forward strand.
ATAGCGACGGTCTCTCATTGAAAGAACTTGTGTTAAAATTCAGCATAAAGCAATTTGTTATTCAATACAATAGGTATGCAAAGCAATATTCTAACCAAAATTAGAATTGTTGTAGTTTATGAATTGTTAATGAATTTACGCCTTTTTCTGATGTGAAAGTGAAATTCCGTTAATTTGGAGATAAGTCTTTTCATTGTGAGACCGTCGATAGATAATATGTGAAATACGAAGTTTATTTGTATGAACTGCTGTTTGACTGTTTACTACTTATGTTGCTCTCTCCTGGGCTAAGAAAGATAGTGTAGGACAAACTAAGAAAAACATAAACATCACACTGTATATTTATTTGACTTTATAGTTCTCTATGCTGTATTTATTCTTGAGACCACATAAATTGCTCGTTATGGTCATCTCATTCTATGCAAGATTATTATTATAGCAACATATTATGTATTTGTTTGCTCCTCGCTACAACCACATAATTTAAATACATCAATAAAACGAGCCTGACAAAAAATTTAATGTATAGTTTGATTTGATTTGAACAAACAGTGTTTATTTCAAATTATTTCTAACTCTACATACATAAAACAGAAATTACATTGTTTAGAACAAGAGAGAGTATTTTATAGTTCAGTATTTACAATGTTTGTCTTTATTGGCTATGACAGTTGAAATTCTCCTGGACATGGACGTCACTAATTTCTCACAGTATGCTGGAGTAATCTTGGTAACCCAAACGTCTTTGCAGATCCTCACGGAGATAATGGATTTTGACAAGCAGCCAACTGTTTCAATATGAGCCAACAATTCTTAATCGAGTTTAGGTTCCGTAAATTTCCCGGTTCTGGACCCAGTACTGGAATATGGTTTTTTTGAAGCCATGAGGTTACACACATTTAGCACAAAGACAGGGTGCTCAGTCATGCTGGAAAGTATGACACTGCCAAATATCCATGAATGGCTGGAGTTTTCCCTGAAGAATTGTAAGATAAGTTGGTCCCTTAGAAGGGGTATATTTGGGCGTGTACGAAAGCCCACATCTTCCAGAGCTGAAAATTGATGATGAAAAAAACACCATGATCGTTGGGCATTCATAATTTTGTTTAAAGTGTACTGTGGATCAAAGTGATTGTTAGGGAGTCGAAGCACACAATGATAAACTTCCCAAATTGGCTTCTATTGAGTCTTTGTCCAATTACGATACTTTTCACGAAATGCAAGTCTGTCAACAATATATATTATTTACTGTAAATATGACTATGTATATTTAGAATTCTCCGAAAATAAAAGTAACAAAACAAAAAGTTAATCTTTACTTGTTTTAGTTGAATTTTTATATAGTAGTCGAATGTTTGTTCAAATTAAATTAAATTAAAAATTGGAGTTAATTTGAGTTAAAAATCTATCCTGCCAGTACTGCATATACAATTGTGTAATACATTATCAAAAGATTTGTTTGAATGAAGTCGATTTTTGTTCAAAATTATCATTTATCCAGCTCATGTTATGCAATGCTGTACGATTTAAGGATTTAAACCATTCGCTAATCTTTATTAAGTTTACTCTACAGGATTCTAGATATATAGCACCATTGACATCGCATAATGTTAATATAAATGTTATATTTATAAAATTACTCGTCATCAACCGGACCGTCTACATAATATGTGGACATATTATTTTTAAAAGTTCATTTTGTCTGGATATATCTAATGTATCCAAAGATTTATATTTTTATTACAAACAATTTTTCTTATAAATACTATCTAGGTAAATTATTATTACTTAAACTTAATTTATCTCTCTGTGGACTGGTAAAGACATGGTAATCTTTTTTATTTCACGTTTCCTACAGATATCTACAGTAACTGCACTGTAACAAATATTTACGTAAATTCCGTAATTTAACTTATACGTTTTTTTAAGAAAAATATGAACAATCATTATTTAATAGATTATAAGAACATATATTAATCTTTATTTACTAATATTGCATTATTTGAGTAGGTAAATCACAATTGTAATTTTTTTATTGGAAGTACATTTCCTTTGCGTAAATATTAAATAATGTCTTTCTTTAATTTTTGGATTACTCGATTAAATATATGTAGTATTTAACAGTTAAATAAAGGTGATTTAAAAAATGATATTCATAGTTCTTATAAAATCGTGCATTATTCCGGCTAATGAAAAAAATTGCTTTTAGGCATAATTGTGTAAGTTGTAATTACTACTTTTTAAACAAGCATGACTTGATACTAGTTGAAAAAGTGAATGTGGGTAGGCAAAACGAAGTGAGATAATTTTTGCTCATTCTTTCTTTATATTTAACTTGTTTCCAACAATGCACTTTCTTGTCTGACATGTTATTTTAATCTGAGAGCCAGTCATCAATCGATATGCGCACATTATAACATCACATTGGAGGCCTTCTTTGTTTTGTTTCGTAGATAGAATGTACCATCAGTTGGTTCGCAAGTAAGGTAGATTCCTATACCGACTTATAAAGCTTTGTCAAGTATCACATGCGACTAATTCAGTTTACAATGAGTTTTTCAAATTTGTATTTGTTACTTTTATATTTATTGCTTCAAACGATATTCATTGTAACTATGACTTCAAAGAACGGTTTTTTCGAACCTATAAGGATACATTATTATATAAGATGAAATATATTATCTGGTTATATTTTAAACAGTATTATGATATATGTATACCAACAGTGAATACTACTTTGACAAATTATAGTAGCACGAAAATATAATACATTTATTTAACGGGTTACAATAGTAATTACTGTCTTATTTTATATCAGTTATTTAAATTTGAGTAAAAATGCGTTTGACATTATTATTACAATTATTACAGAAAAATAAGAAATTATTACTGACAGTAAAACTTTACGTTTTCTGTGAAATGTACTTTTTACAACTATTAAATGTTATATTATTGAAAAAAATAAGCTATTATTCAAAGTATTTAATGTTGTAAAAAAATAAGAGTAGATGAAATTGTTTTTAGATATTGAATTTATTACACTATCTAGTTTAATATATAATTATTATTTAGATATGAATGTACATATATAGTTATGTATCAAAAGTTAATTCTTTCAATAAATAAATGGATTTCTGCTTTGCATAGTCTAAATAGTAATTCACTATCATGTGTCGTATAAATTGTACGATGATCTTGACGTCTATTATTTGCAATAACTGTATATTCCAATGACTATAAAAGAATACATTTATGCACTATTATGTGCAAATTATAATATAAATTATATAAATTTTACGTATTTTAATATGTTAATTTTCCCAGTAATAATTATGCTATATATTTTAATTAGTACAAATGAACAAAAAATATAAATTTACGTATTTTGATAAGTATTATATCACATAAATAATGTTTTTTCTGAGTAAAATTTAATATAAAATATAAATATGTATGGTATATTTTAATGTAAAAAATTTAACACGTCAATTGATGTACTTTGATAAGTAACTATTTACAGGTGTACTATACATTTTTTACGTTATATAATCAGTAAAATATTAAGTATTATAATCAGGCATCTGTTTTTATGTACAATTATACGAGCTTTTATGTAATTTATGGAATATCTTTTTACAGTGTAGAGACATATAATCAGTGTCAAATCATTTAGTAAGGTAGTTTGATGACAAATGATTATTGCATCCTTTGCATATAATGCAGTTTTTTGTCAGAAGAGTTTTCAATTCGCGAGTGGACATTTTTGGCAAGGCATGGTTTTACACGTAGCAAAAATAGGCTTGTAGTGAAAATTTACATTATGGTACATACCACTCTCAACTTATCACGTAATAAATTGATTGGTATTGTGTACAATACACATTCAAAAGCTTTGCTACCCATAAATTGCAAATGTACTAGGTAGGTCGACTGACAGCATAGACGTAATATATACAATAAATGGAGCGCTGAGCACAAATAATGTTATAAAGTTCTAAGTTACCTAGTTCTATCTAAACAAAATGTTGTATTGAAATTGGTGAATCTATTCGTCGGACGCGGAATTTCGTGTGACAATTACTTCACCAGTATCTCACTTGCGGACAAGCTATGGAAAGATGGGCTCACAATCGTTGGCACTCTCCGCAAAAACAAGGCTGAGATTTCAAAGAAGCTGCTGCCACACATGGATCGAGCTGAGTTTTCAAGAAAGTTTATCTTTGATGGTCCGAAGACAATGGTTTCGTTTGTCCCAAAGAAAAGCAAAGCGGTGATACTACTTAGCACTCAGCATCATGTAGCCACTGTGACAGACACACAGACCAATAAACCAGACATCATCACATGTTACAAAAGCTCCAAAAGTTGATTCTTTCAACCAAAGTTCAGAAATTTACCATTCATCGTAAAACCCAGAAGTAGACTATAAATGTATTATACTACCTATTGGATATGATTGTAACCAACATTGTGATCCATCTGAAGATGATAAACCCTCCAGATGGAAACGTGAAAGTGTTTCGCAGGAAATCCATCGAGGATCTTGGCTTCGAACTCATCAAACTGACCCTGGACGTCAGAATGGAACGCTGGAAAGTCACCAACTTCAACGGGATCGCACAAGAGCTGAAGGACCTAGCAGTAGGTCATGGTTTCGTCAATATTGAACCCACTCTGCTGCGAATGATAATATCCGTAGGAGGTGTGGTAATCTCCGTTCTGCCCAACCAGAGACGAACCAACCAAACACGACACCTGCAATATGTTTGCAAGTACCATTGGTCTCAGTGGTGCCCCAATTGTGTCAAAAAATCATTTGAAAACTGTAAAAGTCTTCTATTTTCTGTTATTTCCATGTTTCAGTAAAAATTTTCACGTTGGACATTTTTAGCTTGGCTTGGTATTCCACGTAACAAAAGTAGGCTTGGAAGTATGATAAGGGATAAAAAAGTAAAAACTACTATACACATTTTATAAACAAAATGTGTCAGAAGATTATTAAGGAATAATGTTATTATTTTATAAACAACATATTTTTGTCTGAGGACTATTAGATAATGTGTTAGATCAAATCTTAATATTTATAAAGTAATATACATATACATAATTACTGTCTCAAATATTTTATTATATGTATTAGTAGTTATGGGTATCTACATATAACTTCCTAGATAGTATATATATATATGTACAGCTAAGTAATATAAAAATCTTAGAAAACTCGCAACTTGCTAAATAGTTATTAATTTGATTAATCATTTTATAAAACTATACCAAGAACTCACCACCGGGTTGCTCGGCATGTTATGACTTTGAAAATAACCCGCGGTAGTAATGTTCTTCAGCTCATTGAGACATTCAGGAGAGTTTATTGTGGTATTAGTATAATTGAACACTCTGGCTGCATTTATTGTTAATCCATTGTTTCTGTGCACTGTAGTCATAATACGGGTTATAAATTAGAAGAAACAGGTTATAAATGAGTACTATTCTGTATCGGAAATGAATCGTAAGACAGATTATCACAATTTTAAAATTGTTGATGCATTGCTATGTATTTTAACTATCGCAGACTATGCCCGATTAGTGTAATACTTAAAAACATGTATGTATGTAAGTATAACTAATTTCCATGGTTTGATTTTTCTTAAAAAATGAATCTTTAACAAATACATTTTTTGGCGATCCATATTAACATGAATAAAAAAACGGGACATCTGTTTTTTTTAGTTTGAACCGTTCAGTGTAAATGTATTTTAAATCGCGAGCATTTAAAAAAATCAATTTCTTTTATTAATTTAACACAATTTAATTTTAAATAATATAATACTTAAATAATATTATTTTTTTTATATATTTAATTTAACTTAATTCAATTTATTCGAACATAATTTGATTTAATTTAAATTATTTTAATGTATTATAATATAATTTTAATTTGTTAAAAATTTTATTTAACAGTTAGTATAATCATTTATGTATAAAGTAAAACATTTTTCAAAATTTAGACATTTGCCGAACTAATTCCAATTTAATGTTTACAAATTTATCAATATATAATGCTGAAAACGAGTATTATTCTATTGTTAATTAAACTCGATACTTGATGTATAATTCATGCTATTGAGCATTCCATCTGTTTAAATTGTGTAAGTGTTTATTGCATATTTTATATAGCTCAATGTTACATTATCTTTAAATGAATGTCAACTATGTAATTGTTTGTTAAATATTGAATAGGGTAAGATATCTATCAACCAGATTGACTCTATTTCAGTGTTATTCCACATTAATGTATATATAGCAAACATTTCAATCCGTTTTATTATGTGATCCGTTGTATAATCTTTTCAGATCATATGTTTATGCAATCGCTTTTTGTACGAGAAACGGTATCCGATTACTTTTGTAAAATAGTATAGAATATTCCAACATGTAAATAAATGAGACAATAGCTGATTACTTATGATTTTTAAATTGTGATAGTTTGCATATTTATTATTAAAGCAATGCGTATGCTTTAATTAACACTTGTCATAATTTGTTGATGCTTATCATATCATTTTGAAATTTTATGTTTCACAATGAAACTTCAAAAGAAGCTACAGGACTGCAGTATTCCACTGCATGTATTTATGACTACACAAGTTGAATTACTAGAGCGTGTATAAAACATTATGACATAATATGTCCATTACAAATATTTAACATTTTAGACAGTAGTCAATTTGTATAAATTACAGTAATAAGTATATTCTTACAACTCATTTACATATCACTTTTCATTTAAACATAAAAAATAGTAACACTCACTGACATTACAGTAATACACATAATACTGTATTTTTGAAATACATAAATTTATGTAATGTTTCATAAAGCAATATTATCAAATAATATCTGTTTCCATTTGACAATATTATGAAATAATAACTGTTTCTATTTGACAGTTTTCAGGAAATAATTTCAAAAATATACATATCATATTTTAATTTAAAGCAGTGAATACATTTCTGAAATAGCTCTTTATATTTAACAAAATATCCATTTCTAAAAGTGTTTCAACATTTTTAGAAACTAAAACTATGTTTATAAATAATACAAATATCTAAGAGCAAATGATACGCATGTTATTACTGACTTCTTATGTGGTGTGTCTCCATAAAATAACAACTTTTTGGGGTGCACATGCTGTGAGTGCTCTATTTAACTGTTTAATGGATTTTTACAACTCGTTTTGGTTTTATTGTCCGAAGCTATTTCGCCTACTAACTGTGCACTGTTAAGCTTATAACAATAAACTATTATCATCAGTTGTGTTACATCATTTTTCTTACATATACTTGGATCGTCATCTCGGAACCAAATTTCAATTTTTGTGACCTTGCTGAGTGATGGCAATTGAACGGCCCACCAAACAAATGCGGACCCGTCAGGATTTGGACTCAGGGTGTGTGCACAATTATCTAAAATAGGTTTAAATGTGCAAAGAGAACAATTCCGTATAATAGCAACTATATACCTGAATGTAATACACTTAAAATTATTATTAACATTGATTCAAAGAAGCTAATTAAATAATTGCATTACGTACTCATTTAAACTACATTACTGATATCCGAGTTAGGTTTCGTTGCAGGAATTTAATCTAGGGAGTGCACAACATCCGAAGGGAAAAATAAGTATTCAAATTTAAAAAAGTTAATGATAACACGGTTTTAACTGTAACAGTTGCGTACCTGTATATAGTTATATATACGTCAGAATATTTATCAGTAAATTACTTATTTATTAAAACTACATCATTTGACATTTGTGCTACATTATTATTATACTGTGTATTTGCTGGTTTTCTTTTTCTTTTAAAATATAGAATACACCTACGACAAACTTATTTTTATCTTGATTTAAAAAAAAGCAATTATTATAATACATCTCCAAAAAATATTTTACTTTTACTTATTAGAAATAAAATTACAATGATAATTATTATATAGAAAATGTTATATACTTTACAGGATTTACTTAATCCATCTGACCTATTTATTGTATATTAATTATACCTTTTTTTACAAAACAAAAACAAAACCTTGGTATACAAAAACATATTTTCCCAACAAATATTTTCAAAAAAGGATGCATATTAATATGTGTAACTAGATTTATTATTATTAACACAAATTGAACTAAATAATATAATATTATACGATTAGTGTTATTTATACTTACAATATATACACTTTATTTAAAAATAAGATATATGTAACATTTTTTATAAAAGAAACACTCTTTTGAACAATACACTAAAAAAAGGAATGTTAAGATAAGTAGTGTCCTTTATGCAAGAAACTTTAATTGTCAGATAAAATATCGAGCATGAAGGATGTTGACGAGCGAATTCTAAACTCCCTTTACAGTCACTTATATTATCTCGATGTATAAAAATTAAAGCCAAAGCAAACAAACGTTCTTGACCCATCGTCGACCGCAGATATATTTTAAGCTAACGGAGCCGACTGAATAATCGTTCACATTCGCAAGATGTAAAAGGAATGGTAGGACTGACGCGTATCATTGTATGAATGTTGGCATATACGGATGCAGAAGCTTGCTGCAACCTTTTGAGTAGGATCGATGGAGCTTCTGACACCGCTCCTCCGTCTTTATCCAAAGTATGGAGCAAGAGAAGAAACTGTATATTTGAGTCAGCGTACTCTTTGGCATCGCTTTTCCTTCTTTCAGGATCGAGCACGAAGATAGCTCGAACAAGTGCGATGCCTTTTATGGCCTTTTGTTTTTTCTTTCGATTTCATTTTGGAAAGAAGATGGTCAATAATGTTACTACGATTATTATATAGAAATATTGTTCTGAGGGTCATTGATTCTTACTCGACACGTGTCCCGAAAAATGTTAACTCTAACAAAAGTGCCCATATTATACATCGTTGAAAAGGTGAGGTATCAGGGATTTTAAATAGGCAAACATTGAAATCATATGTTGCAGTCCTTTTTTAGTACATACATTTTCAAAATGGCACCCAAATACACACATATTGATAATATAAAAGTTAAAAAATATGTTTTGAATGATTATTATTGTGTTTATATTCTGAAATGTATTGATCAATAAATGCAGTGTGAACCGAAAAAGCTACTATAACCGATTTAGAAACCAAAGCAATGTTTAATGAATACAGTAAATTGTATTCATATAATCATCAACATTCAATTTAAGCAATGAGTTAGGTTGAAAAAAGTTACGAATGTCACATTGAACAAGATTATGGTCTCTGATTTTTCTAATTGTTAGCATTGAGCGATTGAGCCTGTGAACTTACAGTTGCCTCGTCCTTGATATTATTTTTTGTAACGTAGACCATGACATGTTCAATTCAGAGAAAAGGGTTCTTTGAGGGGTTTTATTCACTTCGTTTAAAATTTTCTTTTAGCGTTAGAGCACGTTGCTTTAGGAATTCATTGTGCATGTAGGTTTCAATAAAAAGGTTGCATTGAGCAATAAAACGAGGCTATCCATTATACAATTGGATCATTTGGAACAAGGTTGGAAAGCATAATTTATCCAAATCAATCAATTCTCTCAAACCAATATCTAAAATTATACGGACGAACAGTAGTATAAATCAATTTAACTTTCCACATGACATACATCAATAAATGTATTAATTGTCATGTATATGGGAATAGATGGAAGAATACGTAATACATAGTATGTATTGTAATGTAAGACTGATCACGATCGAGCTGACACATACATATTATGTATAGCACACCAGATATAAGGAAATTAAGAGTTTTATATTTAAGTCAAAAGTAATTTTGGACCTTGAATCTGTGGAAGACAATGTCATTAATATTACAAAATATTATTTGCGATATTTACAATGTTTGGTAAGAGCTTTTTTAACATTAAATAGGGTTTTTGCACAAAAATAATATACATAACAGAATATTTGGAATCTTGATATGTTTTATTTGAAGTTACAGAAAATATTAAAGTCAGAACAAAACTTAGCTTGGACAAAAGATAATAAATTATACAGGATAAATGTTTAGAAAAAAATTATTTTAATTTAGAAACATCATTAATTTATAAAGTCAAAACATTTAAAATAATACATGAAGAAGACATCATTACAATTCACACATATTTTCCAGTTTAATAGACAAATGATTTAAATTAAATAACTTACATTCGTGAAATGTATTTCTTTCAGAAAACAGAGCAAGAGAAAGAGTTACCAATTACAAAAGTTTACAATACAGTCTAAAAATGCTAGCTTGATTCAATCATTTGATTTGTGATACATTTTATAATTTCAAAAACTTTTCTTTCTCAGTAATATTTTACTAATTATTTAACCAAACATCCCTTCACTTTTTATGATTAATTCCTATAATTAATTAATACATAAACTTATTTAAAGTTTAAAAAATTAATACATTTTTATTGCATCATTTAAACAAACATTTTTTTTATTAGGACTAATCTGTCAATCTCAGAGTGAAATTCTGCTTTCACAAAACCAGCCAACAATGCAAAGCACCACGTACGTGTCTAGTGGATATAATCACCTGCCATATTTAGCCGTTGACGGCATTGCAACTGGAGCAATTGGTAAGTGATACGAAGTTTGCTTTAGAGTCAGTTAATGTACCAAACAGTATAATTTGTGTTTTGTTGGCTTACCAATGTGTTATCCAATATACTAAAATGCATGTTGAATATTTACTTCTCTACTGTGATTTTACTTGAAAGTTTTAAATTAACTTGAACTAAGACTACATTTACGATCCAAGAAATAATTAAAATGTGATTGAAAAAAACCCTGAATATTAATTAATTACTAAACAAATATTATTTTTGATATCTGTCTCTTGCTAAAATCATTCATCATGATAATATACTTTGATATGTATGCACATATAATCACCAATAAAAAATATGTTAAATCAAAATTATATTTGAGAATAGTCGACACTCAATACTTAGCTCTAATCATTCGATTTAAAACTTTTTATTCCCAAAGTGCCAGCTATCCTAAGGAGAACTTCGAAGGCAACCATGCAACATTATTTGAAAATAATTTGAAAATCAGAACAATTTCAATATAGTAGTATTATTAATATTATAGAAGGACTTAAGCCTTTCTCGGAGCATTGTAATTAAATATGTTCTTAACTTGACGGCATTATGCCTACTTGAATAGATAAACTGTTTTTATCAATATACAGAGTTAACAGTTTGCTACAATCAGGAGAAAGTAGTTTTGATTTGAACGGTCGACCACAGGATTGTAAGCCTCGCGTTCTAACCACTTGTCCATCGCTCCTTAAAATTTTAGCTGTCTATAAACATTCTTGTACTCCAGTAATTTACTCCTTAAAATTGTAGCTGTCTATAAACATTGTTAAACTGTGGTAATTTTACTATCGCTCTTTAAAATTGTAGCTGTCTATAAATATTCTTATACTACGGTCAAATGGTTAGAACTCGAGGTTTACAATCCAGTGGTTGAGCGTTCAAATCAAGACTACTTACTCCTGGTTGTAGCAAACTTAATGCGCTGTCATTGATAAAAAATACAGCTTATCTGGTCAAATGCGTAATGGCGTCTAGTTAAGTATGTACTTAATAACAATGCTCCGAGGAAGGCTTAAGTCCTTCTCTACTATTTATGTTAAATCCGGTGCAGCCAGCACTTGTTATATTACTAATTTGTTATATATATTGATCATATAGTTATATTATTGTTATGAATATTATATTTAATCCTTACGTAAGCTTTAATTACAGTTACTATAACAACAAAATATAACTATTGAAGTAAGAAGAACGAAATCACACAGAGATTAAAAATATCAAGTAATATATATATACATATATATGAATGTGAGACAGGAAACCTATAAAGACACCATGGACTGCCGAAAACTTTTTTGTGTCTACAGTAGGCATCTAATGAGTTTAAACCACACGACTTTACTTAAATATGCAGATGACACCAGCACAATAACACCAAACACCGACTCCACTGTAATTGTTACTGAAATTAAAAACATTATTTCCAAAAGTGAATCTGACTGCAGTTACGATAACTTGATCTTTCACTAAATCACAAGAAAACTCAAATCATGTGCATAAGGCGAAACCAACAAACTCTATATTAAATGATTCCAAAACCGAAATTACTTTCACAGACAATAATGAGCTCCTCGGTGTAACTTTTAGCACAAAAAAATTGAACTCCCACATCAAAAACTGTGTTAAGAGTGTGTCTAAAAACTTATACTCCTTCGACGCTTTAAAAAAATAATTGACGAGAAATCCCTTCTTAAAATTTACTTCACTAACATCCGTAGTCTTATAGAATATGCCGCCCCATTATTCATATGGGTTAAACTAAAAAAAACACTCAAATTCTTGAAAAACATAAAAAAGAGCCTTGAGAATTCTATTTTTCCTTCAAAGATATTGCCTCTAATATTCAATCCCTCGAGACAAGATGATTACTGCAAGTCCAGATATTATTTCTCTTGTCATATTCAAGTCACAACCATCTACTATACTAATTAACACCCCACGTACTAAAAAATTGCCCAACCCTTCGCTCGATCTACCAATAGACAGAATTATTTTTATCCTAAAATCACCACCATCATAAATCAGTAATCGATTCTTTTTTCCCTCTACATGTCTATGTTTATATTGAAATGTTATTTCTATAAACTTGTTATATAATTGCTGAATTCCAATCCTTGTATAATTGTCATCATCATACGTATTCTGTTAAACTTTAACCTACATACTTATATTTTATTTTTACATATCGAAAGTAGCTATCGTCTACTTTCTACCCACTCTATTACCCCTCCATTGCTGTACAAGATTCCCATTAATGTACTTTGATTTACAAGCATACTCTTATTATTATTATTAGTATTATTATTATTATTATTATTAGTAGTAGTAGTAGTAGTAGTAGTATTACAATACAAATATTTTAATGTAATTTAATACCTAATGCAATTGTATTAGGTTCATTAATTTAACTTTTATATTAACTTAACAAAAGTATTCTGTTCAATAAAATCAATTGCATTGAACGTCATTAATAAATGTTCACATTAAAACACCGTTTAGACAATCTGGCTTACACATGGAGCCCAAACCCTGACGGGTCCGGATTCCTTTGGTGGGCCGTTCAATTGCCATCACTCAGCAAAAGTCACGCAAATTGAAATGTGGTTCCGAAGTGATTATTCGAGCGTAAGTAAGTAAAATGGTGTAACAAAACTGCTTAAAATTGGTGATTGTTATACGTTAAACAGTGCACAGTTGTCAAACAGTATTAAATATTTCACATATTATATATGTTCGTACATATTCCAATAGTCCAACAAAATGTGCTTTTATTTTGAAAATATATTAAATATATGCGTGCAAAAAGTGAATTGCATCTAAAATTAAAACTAAAAAATACTGGGATGTATTTACAGTCACATGCATATGAATTATATGAGCACTTTTTATAACTTTTTCTTCATTTTTGATGTTTGACATTTTGTCTGGTTTTATCAATGCAAGGTTGTTCAATGTCGGTCTGCAACAATGTCTTATTAATTATCTTGACCAAAATTATAGGACATGTACAAATGTATATAATAGATAGGTAATTTTAAACATCAAATCTAAATACAATGATATTGACATTTTAGATTGTTCATTGGGATAATCGTATTTAAATGATGTTTTATGTATTTTCAAATGTTTGCATTTTCTACTTTAATAATGATATGGCACAGAAGAAGTTTCATGTTGATGTTCTCGGGATTTTTGTTAAATACTGCGTGCAATAATTAACCTTTTTTTATCGATAAATATTCGATTATACATTATTGATTGGCTAACACAATGAGATGACTCCAATCAATATCGATTAATGTATTGATATAAGCTCTATCATTTATTTTCATTTTTTCTAATGATCTGTGCGTCTGGATTAATATATAGATGTACTGACAGTCCTTAAATTTCTAAATGTTACAATACAATAGATATTCTGATAATATTCAGCATATATTTGGACTGATAACTGTTTCTATTTAATTCTGACTTCTTTCGCTGATGAACTTCTAAATAAAATAATCCTAGACATGATGCTTACATTTATGAATATCTCATTTTTTTTTAAATGTTGAATATATATCATCTTCACCAGACGGGCGATAGTTAAAATAATTAGTAATGTTTCAACAATTTTAAAATTATGAATACCCGTGTTACGATTTATTTCTGATACACAATTTTACTCATTTATAACCTGTTTCTTCTTTTGTATTATGACTACAGTGCACAGAAACGATGGATTAACAATAAATGCGGCGAGAGTGTTCAATTATACTGGTACCACAATAAACTCTCTTGAATGTCTCAATGAGCTGAAGAATATTACTACCGCGGGTACTTATCAAAGTCATAACATATCGAGAAACCCGGTGGTGAGTTCCTATTTCAATTTTAGTAATAATAAATAAATAATCAAATTATGTACCATTTTTAAATATCTCTTGTTTAATCATATTAAAATTAGAAAAAAACATTCACTATACAAATGTATATTAGAATAGTTAGGTAATATTAACAAGTAACATGTTTCGAGCTTTATACATTTTTATCATATTTAACTGTACATTGTTATATGTACACATAAAAATCCAGAAACAATATGGAAATACCTACAACTAATATTATTACAAATAATAATATATTTTGTGAATTAATTACGTATAAATTAATATATATACAAATATATATTCTAACAAATTATGTAATAGTCCTCTGACAGAATATTGTAATTATAACATAATACATGTTTTCCTTCATAATCTTTTAAAACCTGTTGTTTGTAAAATGTGAACTGAGTAGTTTTTGTTTTTTGAAATATAGTTTAATAAATTGTACAGAAAATATGTTGTTTTCATCTGTAACAATCAAAAAACATGTTCATATATTTTTCTTAATTTACCTGACTGTCTGCATAATGCAAAGAATGCAATAATTATTATTATTACAAATTTTAATTAGTAAAAAAACTACATTACTAAATGATTTGACATTTGATTATAAATATCTAGTTACTCTAGGTAACTGCTGGTAACGTGAAAGATACAAGATTACCGTGTTTACACCAGTTGACAGAGAGGTAAATTAAGTTCAAGTAATAAGAACTTATATGTGACATTATTTGTAATACAAATATGCATGTTCGGATATATTACATTTGGAAACTAAGTTTCCATAACTTTTGATATCCTTTGTTACAATATTAAAATGAACTATTCATTTCCGTCTTTGAATGTATAATAATATAAGGAAGGCGGACAAAACACGTAATATATAATTAATAAGCTTGAAATATATTACGTCTTTTATCTTTCCTTATTTTAAAATGAACTGTTAAAAATAATATGTTCACATATGTAGAAGGTCAGGTTGATGAGGATTAAGAGTAACTTTATAAATATGTAAAACATTTATATTAACAGTGTGTGATATCAATTGGGCTATTTATTTAGAAGTTCTGGAGAAAAACTTAATACGGATTAGTGAATGGTTCAAATCCTTAAACTTTACAACGTTACGTCACATGGAATTGACCTGATAAAACGATCATTTCAACAAAACAACTACTTCATACAAGTACATCTTTTGCGATTTTATTAGAAAATTATTTATAACTTTGTTTGTGTGGACTGTAGAATTTAAAATGTACTTTTCCTTTTGTATCATTTACTTCTCGTTATGTAATATAATTAACTTTTAAATCCCAGACAATATTGTGATACCGAAACCCATAAATGTATAAAGTAAGTAGTTAGAACTGTATTAGAAGTATTGTATGAAATAAAATGGGTTGGTATTAAATTACATAAAATCGACTAATATTCACGTAATCAGAAATTACTCTCCCACAGCCGTCAATAAAGCTGACTCTTCCAAATTCTAGGAAACATTGAGCTCGCAAATTGAAAGTATTGCACACAGAGATACAACAACATAGTAATCAAAGATTTTAACTCCGTTATGCCAAAGACTGCATCATCTCACTTATACGCTTAGCCCAATAAAAATGTTAACACTTAACTTATTTAACAAAGGAATGAATTCACTGCTTACCATATTGTCTATTGTAAAAATTTTACTTTATATATTTGTTAAATGTATTGAAATATATTTTAATATATAATTCTTATTTAAACAGGTTATTAACTCTTCTTTAATTACTGTAGGATTTTAAAGATATTAATTACATTCTCAAAATCTATAAAAATTTAATGACAATTACTTGCTTTTTGCATATCATTTCACAAGGGTAAAACAAAAAGAATTTGTTTGAGTAACCATTTGGAAACATATTAGTATTGTGAAATAGTTTCATTCATATTGGCCTTTTAGTTAAAGCGCCTATGAAACTCGACCTCCGAGTCAAATTTGGTTTTAATAGGTATAATAGCTACTAACATGAATGTTTACAAATATTATTTCTACACGAAAAACTCCTGTAGCTACCTTCTAGAGTTGTGCTTACCACTACCGAAATTGCACTTTGTGATGCGCGTGCTGTGTTTAATTGGTATGTTTAAAGTCCGGTTGTAACTAGAAAAATACTTAGGTTCAGCAAAATGCATAATATGTTTATTATCATCAAAAACAACCAATAAGTCTGTTCCTTTCAGCTGGCCAATTACGTCATATTACGAGTTCCTTGTTGACCAAACGGCGACAAATTTATTGCGTTGTCTGAGGCGAAAGTATGGGGCACAGCTTGGACAACTGGACCAAGAAAACTGAAATGTGAGCAAACATGGATAATATGAACTAAAGTTTCAAAATAATAAGAGTATAACTATTTATATACGCTCATATATCGAGCTCTTAAAAAATATCGTTTTCTTTCATAGAAAAAAGAGTTTCGATAAGAACGTAGTGAATTAAAATAATGAATTTTCGTAAATTTAAACAACTATGGCAATATAGACAATTTTTTAAATTATATCTGAAACATAAAATTCCAACTACAATGTAACAAATAAATTACGTAAATCCCATTTCACATTACCAGCTCCTATAGGAACCTGTGGCGCCGAGGCGCAGACGAGCTTGAAGACACTCCTGCAGGTTTGTATGCATTTGACTAATTTATAAAGTCTCGGCAACTATGTTGTCGAAAATGCCTTAAGCGCAGAAGAAACGCAGACGTTAAAATTGTTTTAACTAAACGCAAGAGCTTTGGATTGCAGGCATTTGACAACAAAGCATCACATGTCAAATTTGAATGAATTAGTGTCCCGACTTCCTCATTGGAGTACTGTAGACTATAGTGCACCAAATACAATAGAGTGGTACGTTGTTTTGTACCTATTGTATATCGTGGAGAAATTCCTAATAAGTATATGTATATATTTATATATGATTTATATCAACGTTTGAATTAAATTATTATGTGTACAATAATTTTCTTTTAAAAATGCTGATTAAAATGAATCCAAATTAGCGTATCTTCTAACAGTTAAAACTAAATTAAATTAAATAGTGATTAAAGTCTGATCTATTCAGCAGTAGTGATGCTCGGCCAGTATTGAAATAAAGTGCGTATGAAGCTATAGCGACAGAATTGGAGTAAGTTAATATCCATTAAGTTGGCATATTTCTTCGCGCCGTGCCATTCCTGGTCGAATCCACCATCGACGTCGCCGTATATCGTGTTGTATTCTTAATAATTAAGACAACAGATAAAACTAAACATGTTATACGTTTTTGTTTACTTCGAGTTCGAACCACATAGAATTCATATAGATAACTATATTCTGTGAAGTGTGTACTATTTAAATTTATACTGTGCGTTTCGTATTTTTTTGTATATACCTCTATACCTTTGTATGTACCTATGTATAAAGAGAGACAGTAGGTATAGCCAATAAAATCAGAATATTTCGAAAAAAATAATTATACATACATATTTACATATTATAGTAAATTTAAAACTGTAAACATTTTGTTTAGGAATAACTCCAGTAAATATACCTACATATATGTAGATAGATCCTAGCTATATATTATGTAAGTAAATATACAACCACATTTAAAGCTATGTAAGCACCGGAAATGTGAACACCAAAACGTAGCTTTCTGATTTGCACTTTTCTGCCTGACTGCACACTACACAGTTGACAGGCACACTTTGCGTAGGTTTTGATATGCACTCATTTACGTCAAACTACAAATAGATAATGTGAATATGCGTGAAATTGTACTGATTTTAATACTAAAAATATTACGTACATAGTATACATCTGCAAACGTTGACAGATCAAAGCATATAAATTGTCGACAGATTTCACTCATTAATGTAAATATATTTATATATTTCCTCTTAAATATTACTCAGTAAAAAATATATTTCTGTCAAGTAATGCAGATCAAAAGACGTAAATTAAAATATTTTTATGTTGAATTTTAGTCTCAATATAGTCTCACAATATTTCTGATAAATTTAACAGCTTCAAATTCATAAAATGTATATAATTTGGATTATTATTTGCACATTATACTACGTACAATGCATTCTTTTCAATTCAGTGGAATATACATTTATTGCAAATAATAGACATCCATATCATTCGTACAATGTATATGACACATGATAGTGAATTACCAATTAGGCTATTTACAGAGTGGGCCAAAAGTCACGCAGTATGGGCAAAAAGACAATATGTGATAACTAATGTATTACAATAAAGTATATTTGCAAGTAGATATACTTACAGTATAAAAGTAAATCACGTTTTTAGAACAATGACGTATATCTAAAACGAGAAACAAGTTAAAATTAAACTGGAAATTCCAAGAAAAGATTAATCAATTAATCGGTCACCAATTACAACGTGTGAGTCTGGTTTTTTTGTATGCTAAAAACAATGTATCTTATCAATCAGTTGCTAATATTTTTAATGATGAACATCCGGATAGACCACCTATCAAGGATACTACAGAAAGTATATCTACGTGCAAATATACTTGATTGTAATACATTAGTTATCACATTATGTCTTTTTGCCCATACTGCGTGACTTTTGACCCACCCTGTATATAGCAAACAATTTCTTTTAGTTAAAACATACATTTAGTGATCTACAGTGTATTGTTAATTATATAGATATGTCTGATACAGTCATATGTTTTTGACTCAAATATTATTATTATTTTGAAATTTTTTTAATTTTGATACATTATTGTATATACATGTACATTCATACTTAAATAATAATATATCAATGTTGACAGCGTAATAAATCTAATATCAAAAACCCATTTAATTTAAATACTCTTATATTGTTTTTATATAAAGTGATATTTTGATAAATAAAATGTTCATTTTTAAATATATAAAATTGAATAGTTGTGGAAAGTGAAACTAGATTTTATTATAATTAAATCGTTTTGTTGTATTGTTAGTAAAAATGTATATATTTTTGTAATATTTGCAATAATTTTATTACCCAAATGAATTTCTACTCAAATTTAAATAACATATATATATATATATAATTAGAGAAGAAATTACTATTTAGACCTTTTGAAAAAATTGATTTTATTTTCGTACCACTATAATTTGCCGATTACTGTCGGTATAAATATATCGTAGTACTATTTGAAATACCTATATTCACACATATATTTCAACTAACATCATAATATATCCTTATATGTTTCAAAAAAACATATATGAACACAGTTACAATGAATATCGTTTTAAAAATAAATAGAAAAGTCAAAAATTCAAAATTGTTGAACTTGTTAAAAATTATAAAAGTTGCTTCTGATACTTGACAAAGCTTTATAAGTCGGTAAAGGAATCTAGTTTACTTGCGAACCAACTGATGGTACATTCTATCTGCGAAACAAAACAAAGAAGGCCTCCAATATTATGTTATAATGTGCGTATATGGATTAAGTTCATGTCCGCAGAATAAGGAGGCTGAGGGACTCCATTGGTCAATCTGGCGACATGTGGCCGGACATTGTCATGCATTATGGAGGAGGTGCCTTTCAGATGAACAGACAACATCTGCTGTAAGGATCTAATATGGCGTTCACTATTCACCAGTTCTCCTGGTTCTAGAACTTGGACATAATAATTATCAGATCTAAAGAAAATACCAACAATGATGTGAAATTTCTTAAAGGACGTCCCACGTTCGGGTATTTTGGGTAATCACCAACTGAGTCCATCCATGCTCTAATGTTCTGTTGCTGTGAATAAAGTTGAGCATAAAGCCATTTTCCATTAATGCATATTTTTTCGGCGCTCTTTTAATCTGTGAAGGTTTTGAGGCGATGCATTAATTTCTTTGGATAATAGGTTCAAAAACGGTCCATTTTGTAATTGAAGCTGTGGTTTAGAATATAAATCTTCATATTAAGTGATTTAAATGACATTTTCAGAATACAAACTAGAACTAAATATAAGTAATCGTATTCAAACATCTTTCCCGATTTCCCAACCGTTTCCGAGTTATGATTTAGAGATTTTGATATATTTTTGCATGTTATAAAATCTACGCATCAGTATGTAAAATAAAATGTATTTAGAATACAATAAATATTGATCTGGCTGATCAGTTGTTATTTTCTAGATATCTAGAAATTTAAAATCTCAAAATATATTTTGACGATTGTAACAATATTTGTTTTTATGTTAGCCCTCTACATACAAGGGGGAGGGGCGATTCGGCCTCCCCTCTTCTATTTTCGCTGGTATTTGTTACTGAACAATTCAGGTAAAATAAGTTTTCGTGACTTCTCTTAGCATAATGTTTTACTACTTTTAGCGAAAAAAAATCTTTCATAAACCTATCGGGACAACCAGGAGAGCGGTTCCATCACCATCATCCCACAAAATAATTGAATTTTTTTTTTTTTCTTTTTTTTTAATAAAATAATGAAGCAGTTATAATTGAATTAACTACTAACACAGACACTGAGTACTTTATTATATATAGTTAATTATTCCAATTAAAAAAAAATCGATAAAAAATTCAAAAAAAATTTGTTTTTATATGTACTTTAAAAATTAAATTAGCTGACAGATAATCAAGTTCAGGTATAGACGACCAATAAACAAAGCTCCTATTTTTTTGACTTCCTACTGTTTTGCTTTTGAATTATACACTTATTATATTTAATTCATCATATTTTACTTATTCAATAAATAATTCACGCTTTAACAACTTGTTTTGTCTCATAATATATTAATAACAGAGTTTGAAGTGATATTCGAAGAGTAAATAGTATAAGAGAGATTTTAACGGAATAAATGATTATTTGCGAACATTAAACGTAGGACATAATTAACAGATGTTACCGAGTTATATTATTTTCCATTCATGAGAACATAGACATTTATGTA